>PVIC010042393.1:0-15797 GCA_004025085.1 Thryonomys swinderianus
TGCTGGGCGTGGAGACACGCCCACCAACAATCAACACCGCATACCACAATGCCGGACATGGTGGCTCACACCTGTAATCCCAGCACTCGGGAGGCAGAGACAGGAGGATTGCTGAGTTCGCGGCAGCTTGCCTGGGCACCATAGTGAGCTCAGGGCCAGCCTGAACTACAAAGCGAGACCCTGTCTCAAAAAGCAAAAATAAATAAATAAATAAATAAATATAAAAGCTGTAAAATTTCTTTCTTTTTTTTCTTCTTCAAAACAGGGTCTTTCTGTGTATTTCAGTGGTCTTAAACTCATTACGTAGCCCAGGCTGACTTCAAACTCATGGCAGTCCTCCTGCCTCAGCTTCCTGAGGGCTAGGATTACAGACATACATCACCAGGCTCGGCTGAAAGCTGTAAAATTTCAAATAGGTAAGTTCATGGAAGAGAAAGGTCAACCATCAATAACCATGAAACAGTTAAATCAGAGAAATACAAATTTAAAAACAAATAAAACCAGAAACAGAATACTATAACACAACCAACAGACTACTTAAAATTGAAATTAGTGAGAGGGCCAGTGTGGTGAGGTACACTTACAATCCCAGCTACTTGGAAGGCTGAGGCAGGAGGGTTATTTGAAGTCAACCTGGGCAACTTAGTATCTCAAAATTAAAAGATAAAGCCAGGTATGGTGAAACACACCTGCAGCCCCAGCACTTAAGAGAGCTTGAGGCAGCAAGACCACAAGTTCAAGTGCAGCCTGAACAACTTAGCAAGAACCTGTGTCAGAGTAAAAATCATAGAATAAGGTGGGGAGATAGCTGTACATGAAGACCTCTGGCTCCCTCTGCACTACCACAAAAACAAATAAAAATGTAAAAAAGGCTTAGAACGTAGCTCAGAGCTTCTGAGTTCAATCCCAAGTAAAACACACATACACACAGAGTGGCAGAAGAAGAGGGGGCCCTCAGACACCCGTGCAACTATTAACTGATGCTACCTTTGGAAAATACTTCAATGTCAATCTAGTAAAAAATCAGGAACATCTAGGGCCGGAGGGTTAGCTCAGTGGTTCCGGTGGCACCTGCCTCGCAAGCACAAGGTCCTGAGTTCGATCCCCGGTAACCACATAGAATGCTGGGCATGGAGACTCACACCCACCAACAATCAACACCGCATACCACAATGCCGGGCGTGGTGGCTCACGCCTGTAATCCCAGCACTCGGGAGGCAGAGACAAGAGGATTGCTGAGTTCGCGGCAGCTTGCCTGGGCTCCATAGTGAGCTCAGGGCCAACCTGAACTACAAAGCGAGACCCTGTCTCAAAAAAAAAAAAAAAAAAAAAAAAAAAAATCAGGAACATCTAAACCTTGGGAGCTAGGGATGGCATCTTCTGTGTTATGCAATTCCAAAAATAAAGTTAGCTTTCAGAGAAATGATTGAAGCAGAGATGTACAAAGTCTCACTGGCCTCTTGCCCTTTTCTTCTTTGTTCAAGCTCTTTGGAGGCTTTACATCTTGTAAGGGCTGGAAAAACAGCCAAGTTCGTTTGCAGCTTCTAATCTTCAGAGGCTCCTGAGTGTCCTGACAGCTGCTCCTGCACCACAAAGGCCAGGAACCTACCTCAGAGACTGAAGCTACAAGAGGATATGTGGCCTGTCCCAAGAGCCTCACCTAGCACAGGTGAGCTCACTGAATCTGGAATGGGAACCAAGCACACCTGTCTCTCATGACCCAGCAGGCAGCATCTACGGTCATCTTGAACACAACTCACATACAGTTCCTGCTATCAGGTTTCTCTAACAGTTAGACTTAGAAAAGCAGAATTTCAGACTTAGGGTACTTCAGTAAGTTAACAGTAGATTCATGAAAATCAACAAAGCTAGGGGAGGTTGAGCCAGGAGGACCACCATAAGCTCAATGCCAAGCCTGAACTACATAGTGAGACCCCATCTCAAAAGAAAATCAACAAGAAGTGGACACTATTTATATAGGACTGTAAGTCTGAAACAACAAATTCTGGACGTGGTGATACATATTTATAATTCCAACCAAAGCTGGGAGGCTGACATAGGAAGACTGCAAGTTAAAGCCCCACCTTGGAAGTTTAGCAAGGCACTGTCTCAAAAAGACAAAAAAGAGAAAAAAAGAAAAGAAGAGAAGAAGAAGAAAAGAAGAAGAACAACAACAACTGGGGGTAGAGTTCACCCCTGGTTTAATCCCTGAAACCAAAACTTAACTAAAAACCATTAGATCTGAAACCAGAATGCAGGACTTGCCTCCTTTACCAGACCTGTCCATTTATCACCTTTCACCTACAGCCTGCCTGTCATGCCCTGGACGGCTCCCTCCCTCAGCTGACCCCTGGCCCAGGACTCCCCAAGGATGCTCCCAAAGGCAGCTTCCCAGCTTCACAAGACGCACCCTGGTTAGCTGGAGTGGGGCACAGAGTGTAGAGCTCAAGCCCAGGAACTGTAACACAGGAGGGAGAGAGTTCAGCAGTGAGCAGGGAAGAGCAGTTTGGGCAACTGGCAGGAGGTCAATGCTGTGCCACTCACTGTCTTTGTGGAGCACAATTCCAGCTCTTCCTAGGGGTGGCACAGATCAGGCCAGGCCCGACATGGACAGGAGTCAGCAGCCCTTTTCAGCATTGGGCACTGGCTGGGCTACAGGGTTAGCCTAGCACCAAACGAAGCATTCCTGTGCTCCAGGGAGCCCATGGGAACAAGCATCAAGGCTCCAGGTACACTCTTCCTCAGAAAACACACACACATGGGTTGGGGATTTGGCTCAGTGGTTCCAGCACCTGCCTTACAAGCACAAGGTCTAGAGTTCAATTCCCAGTAACCACAAAACACAATGCCAGGGCTGGTGACTCATCAACAATCAGCACAATGCCCAGCGTGGTAGCTCACGCCTGTCATCCCAGCACTCAGGAGGCAAAGACAGGAGGATTGCTGAGTTTGAGGCTTGCCTGGGCTACATAATGAGTTCAAGGCCAGCCTGAACTACAAAGAGATACCCTGTCTCAAAAAAACTAAAAGACTAAACCAAACCAAACAACCCTCTGGTCTCTCGGCAACAAAGCCACACCAATGATTTTCCTGAAGTATTTTTTATGCTGAGTCCCAGTCAATGAACAATGAATGTCTGGGCATCCTTGCCACAAGTGTAGTGACTCTGACCTAGAACCTGCGACCCAGGTCTTTGGATCCCAGGGCAGGCCAGGGACCCACATCATGAAGCCAGCCAACAGCCCCACGTAAATACTTACCACAACAGAGTCATTGTGAGTCAGGTCGACAACCACAGGCTCTAAGGATTCACATGTGAGGTCGACAATCTCATCTCCAGCTTCAAAATAAAGCATGTCCACGCGTGTTAGCAAATAAGGAACTGTGTGTGGGATGAGCTTGGTTACCAGACTAAACACTCCAGGTGAACAGAACACAGAGAGAAAAGCACCCTGCAGTGTTCTGCAGAGGGAGGTCCTCGGGCACTGCTGCCGCCATGTCACAGTCCCACATGACCCTGCCCTGAGACAGGCCGACTGCACAGCTCACCCAATGAGCTCTAGTGCCCGAGGGTTGGACAGCCAGACAGACAGTGGCAGCTATTCTGGAATGTGGAATGAGGAGTGTACCTTCTGTTTATATAAACTGAAGAGAAACCTACAGCTATTTTGTTTCTGGTTACTCTTAACGTTAAAAAGCATGAGTTTTGTGTTGTTTTGTTTGTCTGTTCTAAATGTCTTTCTTTTTTGAAGACTGAGTCTCGCTAAGTTGCCTGGTCTAGCCTTGAATGTGTGCTCCTCCTGCCTCAGCCTCATGAGTACTACAATTAGGGACGTACACCACCATCTCAGCTTGACAAGAGCTTTAAAAAGAATTTTCGTTCAGTATTTGCTTAGCAAAAGTGACCTATAGTACACTAGGTAGAGTGATTTGCTCCTGTATTCTGCACAGGCACTCCTGTTTTAATGCTTACCTGTTTTAATGATGCTCGGACTTACCATCTGTCTTTTTTATGTACAGTCTTGCACATCTTATTGATAGAGCCCCAGTCTCTTTTTTAATACAGTTCGCCTTGTTTCTACAGTGCTGTGATCTGACTATGCTGTTCAGCACAGTACTGTATGTTTATGTTATTATGTATCACAAGACTGCATGTAAGAATTATGCAAATAAAAGCAAAGCCATCAAAGTGGAGTTTCCTTGGACTACTCCTTTGAGTACTATAATGTACACACTAATATACATAGTTCCCATTTAGCAAACAAGTCATCTAACAACCTAGTTGCAGGAACAGCGCTTGACCATTAAATGAGGTACATACATCTAAAGTTTCACAGTCAGGCAGTGGCAGCAGCTAGTGCCTGCAAGTCAGAGAAGTGAGACGCTGAGGCAATAGGACTCCAAGTTTGAGCCCAGACTGGGAAATACATTCACTTAAAATTAACTCATCCTGTTTTAATATTTAAGTCTTTGATCCACTGTGAGTTTAGTTTTGTGCATGGTGAAAGAGACAGGTCTAGCTTTAGCTTTTGGCAGGTTAAAGCCCAGTTTTTCCAGCAACATTTGTTAAAGAGGCTGTCTTTCTTCCATTGAAGATGTTTGCCTCCTTTGTCAAAGATAAGGTGGCTTAGGGTATCCGGAGTTGTTTCTGGGTCTTCTAATCTATTCCACTGGTCCTTGGGTCTGTTACTTGGCCAGTACCATGCAGTTTTTATCACAGCAGATTTATAGCAGAGTTTTAAATTGGGGATTGTAATACCCCCTGCCATGTTGTGGTTGCTTAAAATTGCTTTTGCTATTCTAGGTTTCTTGTGTTTCCAGATGAATTTTTGTATTATTTTCTCTAGCTCTGTGAAGTATACCGTTGGAATTTCAATTGGAATTGCATTGAACCTGTAGAGTAATTGTGGGAGTACAGCCATTTTGACAATAAAGAATTCAATTAAAAAAAAAATTAACTCATCCTGTCTCAAAAAAGGCAGGGGGACCAGAGAGCTAGCTCAGTGTGAAAGCCCTGGTTTCAACCCATAATTCCACTAATAAAAGAAACAAACAAAAACCCAACAAGTGGCAGAAATAAGTCTATCATAACATGTGGCAGACATCCCACACAATTTACACAAGCAGCTGGCACTCGGTGTGAAGGATGGCTGCTTGCTCCACCCGTACACTGGCATGCCTAGTGCTTCACTGCACCTGTCGGTGGACACGAGTCTGCTCCAGCATGGGCAGCACTCTGCAGCCAGCTCAAGCACACTCTGTTCTGAGGAGACGGCCTACCGGCAAGATGCCAGGTACCTATCAGACCACAGCCAATCCTTCCTGGCCTGAGGAGTTGAGCCTTGCACAAGACCATGCTGTGCATTTAGGGTCCCGAGCAGGGAGAGCACACAAAGGGTCCCAGGAGCATGACCTCACAATAAACTGGTTTTCTATAACTCTAAGGTCAAGGTCCCTGCACACCCTCCTTACCTTTCCCTTCCTCTGGACGCTAGCAATGGAGCCCAGGTCTCACGCCTCACGTGGGAACACCACATGCTCTAGCCCCAACCTGTACACTGCACTTCTAAGTTTTCAGGCGTCACCATATAAAAACCACCTTAAAGAGCAAAGAACGTGACTCAGGCCACCTGACCCCTTACTTGGTAGATAGGAAAATCCAATCTGGCCTTCCTGGGAGTTCTGGGCTTAATAAGAAGCACAAGAGGAAAGTCAAGTACTTTATAAGGTGAGCATGTCAGAGAGGCTCTCAAACAGAGGAGGTAGACCAGGGCAGCCTCCCTCGGCGACTCACGCTGCCTTATAAGCAGGGGTTGAAAGACTGGCCCAGCCAAGCGGCTACTTTAAATTCAGAGAACACAGCTTTAAGATGTGACAGACGTGGAGACTCAGCAGCTTCTGAGCCAGCTCTCGTGCAGCATCGCCTGCTGGCACAGGCCCAGGCTCTCCGCGGTCCTCCCATCACCCCGATCGCAGGGAAGGAAACAGGCTCAGAGGGCCCAGAGCACACATAGTAGGCTGGACGGGAGCCAGATGACAGTGTGGGTGCTGACCGGGCCTAGGGTGCGTTCCCCCCAACCACAGCATTCCTGCATCACAGGTTCCAGGGTCCCTGGCAATTTTACCTGTTTCCACGAGTTCTATGGGCTCTGCTTCCAAAGCAAGCTCAGGGGTGGAGCTTGCTTCCCGAGTTCGCTTCTGGGCTTGTCTAGAACTCCCTGTTCCACCACGACGCTTTCTCTGAGGGTGTCAGAGGAAAAGAAAAAATAAAGGTCAGCATGGGAGTAATTCACCTTAAGAGCGCAAAGCCAGCCCAGTAGCCCTGAGGTTTGGCTTCTTGCAAAACTCAAGACTCATAGCACTGAATGCCGAGAGAAGCCATCTCAGTGACTGGGAACACCAGAGCAAACTGTCCGTACTAACCCATCAGTCCCATGTGACATGCAGTGTCCCAGGGCTCAAATCCCTTCCACCCTGCCCTAGTTCTCAGTCAGGAGCCCTGCTGGCCCTCACAATGGGCAACCTCCTGGGACACTTAATCCAAAGTGCAGAGCTGCCACAGGGCGTGATGTGACACCTGGACAGTGTGGGGCACAGGCGGAAGATGGTCTCACTGTCCCAACCACAGATGCCTCCCCAGGTGCACACTGTCCCTGGAAACGCAGGAAGGAAGATGCTCAGGGAGTTTCACACAAGCTAGAGAGTATCTGCCACCAGCACAGCTCCCGAGCAACAGAGATAAGTTCAGTTCCTTCTGCATTCTGCCCACTGCCCACTGCCCAGCAAACTCAACTTCAGAACTAGGCTAGCAGCTTCCCAAGGATCTAAGGACACAAAGCCATCCTCTTGTGTGGATCCCTGTGAGGGAGCCCAGAGGCAAGACAGCAAGGGAAGCCAGGAGGCTGCCTCGCTGTACAAGACCAGCAACCAGGTGTATGGGAGCCAAGTGCCCACCGTGCATGAGATGCCAAAAGCATTTTATTCAAATTCAAGCAAGTTCTCCAGACAGCTTTCAGCTACTGGCATGTCCCAGGATAACTCGCTCAATGTCTGCATGGAGAAGAGCGTGGTGACAGGCCCTGACAACCATATCACCCCGTGACAGGTTCAACATCCACCCCAGTTATATCAACAGGCCGTCCATCTGTGACTGAGGCCGGGGCACAAGACCCCTCTCCCCAGTCTTCTACTCCAGCCCCCATGGCTTGATGATTTGCCTAGTTGTAAAGATACAAATTTCACTGCTTTGTCTGAAAATATTTTTCTTTTCCTGGAATAAAAACAATATGCAAAAAAAAAAAAATTTGCCCCAGGCTAGGCAATTTAGCAAGACCCTGTCTTTTTTTTTTTTTTTTTTTTTTGGAGACAGGTTCTGGCATTGTAGTTCAGGCTGGCTCTGAGCTCACTATGTAACCCAGGCAATCCTCAAATTCACAGCAATCCTTCTGCCTCTGCCTCCCGAGTGGCTAAACCCCAGGCCCAAACCCTGTCTTTTTGAAACGTGAAAAGAGCCCGAGGATGTAGCTCAACACAAAGACCCAGGATACAATCCTCAGAACCATGAAACAAACAAAACCGAACAACAAGTCACATCCCCAGGGGAGGGCTGGGGGATGTCACTCAGCGGCAGCGCGCCTGGCAGCACTCAAGCCCCATTTCCTTGAGGGGGGCACAGGGGACAGACACAAGTACTTCTAAGAGCTTCAAGGGTGCTGATCCCCCAAGCAGGCTGAGTTCCACCACCAGCTTTCAAACACTACTCAGGGTCACCTCCATCCTGAAGAACACACCACTTCTTCTGCCACACCGGGCTAGGGGCTGGTCCTGCTGCACCCTACTTCAGGGTGATTGATCACCAGCGGTTCTCCTGCAAAGCTGCTCCTTTGCTGTCCATTGCTGAGGTTAGTGCTCTTCATCTGTTTTTCTTTTTTTTCTGAGACAGGGTCTCACTTTTTAGTCCAGGCTGGCCCTGAGCTCACTATGTAGCCCAGGATAGCCTTGAATTCAGCAATCCTCCTGCCTCTGCCTCTTGAGTGCTGGGATGACAGGTGTATTGTTGCATGTGGTTACCAGGATCATTGCATGTGGCATTGTTGTATGTGGTACCAGGATCGAACCAGGGACCTTGTGCTTGCCAGGCAGGCACCAGAACCACTGAGCTAAATCTCCCAACCAGGACTCTTTTTTTTTTTTTTTTTTTTTTTGGCTTTTTGAGACAGGGTCTCGCTTTGTAGTTCAGGCTGGCCCTGAGCTCACTATGGTGCCCAGGCAAGCCACCGCGAACTCAGCAATCCTCCTGTCCCTGCCTCCCGAGTGCTGGGATTACAGGTGTGAGCCACCACGCCCAGCATTGTGGTATGTGGTGTTGATTGTTGGTGGGCGTGAGTCTCCACGCCCAGCATTGCATGTGGTTACCAGGGATCGAACTCAGGACCTTGCGCTTGCGAGGCAGGCACCGGAACCACTGAGCTAACCCTCCAGCCCCCAACCAGGACTCTTATCCTTACAGTTGAACTAGTAGAGGTTCACAGTTCTGGGGGAAATAGCCACAGAAGTTACTCAATCCCTAACTTTTAGGAATTTAAAGCAATTTATTACTTTTTTTTTTTTTTTGAGACAGGGTCTCGCTTTGCAGTTCAGGCTGGCCCTGAGCTCACTATGGTGCCCAGACAAGCCACCGCGAACTCAGCAATCCTCCTGTCCCTGCCTCCCGAATGCTGGGATTACAGGCGTGAGCCACCACACCCGGCATTGTGGTATGCTGTGTTGATTGTTGGTGGGCGTGAGTCTCCATGCCCAGCACCCTATGTGTTTACCGGGGATCGAACTTAGGACCTTGCGCTTGTGAGGCAGGTGCCGGAACCACTGAGCTAACCCTCCGGCCCTTCATTTTTGTTTTTAAAGCCAGATCTTGCTATGTAGTCCTGGCCGATCCTGAACTCACTGTATAGCCCTACTGGCCTCACACTCATAATTTTCCTGCCTCAGCCTCCTAAGTGCCAGAAAAGGCACGTGTCACCATGCCCAGCAGCCAATTTATCAGCCAACAGTTTGGCCTGCCCAGATTCTGTCTGCAAAGACAGAGCTCCTGAGAGAGGCTGTGAACATCTACTCCCTGCTGGTGAGCGAGGGCAGCATCTCCAGACAACAGCCCGGGAGGAGGCAAGGGCAGGTCAGGGACATGGAGGCCACTAGGTACAAATGCCGACAGCAGGTACAGAGACTCACAGCTGGCCCAAGGAGTCAGGAAAAGACAGAAGAAAGGAACTACAGAGGTCAGGGGACATGGGGAAAACCTCCAGCAGTCCCTCCATATTCATTCCCGCAGCTACTGGCCCTCACCAACTTCACAACACCATGGCAGCACCAGTGGAACACCAGACAAGGAAATTAGCCTAAGTTTAGATCATATGAGCAACCTTCAGGATCCAACAGGATCTGCTCTAGAACCCCAGGGACACTGGGTTTGCACCAAACACAGCTGCCTCAGGTGTGGTGACAGCTTAGGACAGCGATCACAAGGCTAGACTGGCCACTGACAGTAATTAGACCCTTGGCAGGAGTTACCTTTGGGCTCCCAGTGCACACAGGAAACCCACACAGAAGGAAAAAAGAGCACTGAGTTGGAAGTAGTTAATAAGCCAAGAACCCTCTTATTTCCAGGACATGGACAGCTGCTGGGAAGTTATGGACCGTGAGACTCTGGCCCGGCCCTAGGACTCTTCTCAGCCTTCTGTCCTGGGGGGTTCTACCTCCAGCACCTGAAACCCAGCTTGAATTGAGCAGGTGGTGTAACTAAAACCCCTCTTCTAGGGTAGGGTTGCATAGAAGCACCTGTGCCCACACATTAACTTGCTACAAGGAACGAGGTAGTTGCTTAGCCCTGAAAATAAAATTCAAAAACTGGCAAAACTTACTGTACTCATTGTGCACTTTGGCTCCAGCCTACAGAAAAGAAAGTGATCTACAGCAAGGTCTGCGTGCACGTGAATGTTCTCAGCCACTCATGCCCGCTTACTCGTGGTGCAGCTTACAAAGAATCTGGAGCCAGGCAGATTGCTAGTATCTTCAAGTCCTGAAAAACAAAGATACCAACTTGAACACCGTGGTACCCATACTTCTGATAACAAAATTCAGTTTAGTCCTTTACTGGTCCTTCCTATTGCTTGAGTGCTCTGCTACCCACTTCCCACAGTTTAAATTCACCACGTCACAACCCTAGGAAATAGAAATTTTCATTGTACACAGGACCACTTGATCTCAAACCCTGCAATCAGAATCATTGCCCCTGCTCACCTATTTCAGGGAATTGAACTCAGGGCCTCATCCACTATACAACCCACACCCTCAGGCCACACTGCCCCTTCTTGCAGGCAAAAGCACCCTGCTATCTCCCAAGAAAAGACAATCCAGGCCCCCTACACCTGACCACTCCACCTCCTCGGCACCAAGGAAGGGCCACACTGCAGGCTCTTCACATAACTTCAGTCACCCTCCAGAGAACTGGGTCCAGTGGACACAAGAGCTACACCGCCCTCACACCTAACAGGAAGCTCCCAAAATGGCCCCAGCACTCCCCAACCCATTCAGACCATGGCATGGTCCCAGATCCACCTTAATTCCTGGGTTCCAATATGTATTTGTTTCTGTCCCAGTAAGTGTTTTCCATTTGGGCACACTTGTATGACATAGACCTTTTCCCTTGAAAAAATTATCCACCTAAACAGCATCTTAGAATTGAGAAGAATTTGGAGCGGCATGGTGGTACAAGCCTGTGATCCCAGAACTCAGAAGGCTGAAACAGGAGAATCATCTGGAATTCAAGACTACTCAGTGAGATCCTGCCTCAAAACAAAAACAAACAAAACAAAACATCAACAACACCAGAAGTGAGAGGAAGCTAACAGAACCGTCTTGTCAGAGAAGAAGGAAGAGATGTACCTGCTAAGCAACGGGAATGGTGATGCTTGTACCCTGGCCATCCCTCCCTTCAGTCTCTTGCCTCTCACTTGGCAACCAGTGCAGGTCCTCCCTGGCCGGCCTGTGTGACCTCCTCACACTCTGGTCCTCTCTCCACACCTCCTAGCTCCCCACAAGCCAGCTGGACCAGGGCTCTTCCTCCTCCACCTGCACCAGGGTAGCAGCTCATTCCAAGTTGAGAATGACCAAGAATGAGGGAACCTGCCCAAGTCCACAGTAAGTAAACAGCACAGCCTAGGTTCTCTCGAGGCACCCGACATCAAAACCACGTTTTTGAAAGAATACTGGTGCTAGAATCAATTTTAACATAGAAAAGATATTTATAAGTAATACTTGCTTCCTCCTTCTGTGACATCCCTGCCCCCAGCTCTTCCTCTGAGCAAAGGGCCCCTGGATCCCTCAAAGCAGACAAACTCCCGTCACTCAGTGTCCTCCATCCTGTGCCCATCCAGTTTCCTGCAGAAGCAGCTCATGTTTACTAAAGGAGTAACGACCTGGGGCGAGTGTGCAGTGGCTGAGGATGGCCTCACCTTAAGAAAACATCAGGATGGGCCAGAGATTTAGCTCAGTGGTGCCGGTGCCTGCCTTGCAAGCACAAGGTCCTGAGTTTGATCCCAATAACTACATACAATGCTGGGTGTGGTGACTCACGCCCACCAACAATCAACCAGCAATCAGCACCACATACCACAGTGTTGGGCCTGGTGGCTCAGGCCTGTCACCCCAGCACTCGGGAGGCAGAGACAGGCGGATTGCTGAGTTCAAGGCTTGCCTGGGCTCCATAGTGAGCTCAGGGCCAGCCTGAACTACAAAGCGAGACCCTGTCTCAAAAAAAAAAAAGAAAACATCAGGGTATAACTGAGGCCAATCCTGATTAGGAAAGGACACGAAGGCCAGATGCTCCAATTCCAGAAATCTTAAGTGAGAGAGAGATGCATGACAAGATATCTAGCTATCCTGCAACATTGATGGCAAAATACTAAATGAGGAAAACGGAAAAGAAACAGGTTCTGAGGGCAGTTTTAAACAGACAGAAAGGCTAGTAAAAGAGAATGTAAAAGCCAGAAACACAGCTGGCAGGACCTAACTATTCACTCAGAGAAAACACATTTTTAGGGCTGGAGTTGTTGCCAGTGGTAGCATGCTTACCTAGCACATGTTAGGCACTGAGTTGGATCCCTAGCAGCAGACAAAAAACCAGAATGAAAACAAAACCACCAAAGCCCACCCTGTCTTGAGGAAGAAGCAACAAAACACAGGTTAAAGACAGCTGAGGTCACTGAAGCAGCTAGCAAGGTGGGTATAGGAAGTGGCACGGGGGATGGACCAGTGCAGGTGTGCGCTCCAGGCCCAAGCTGTGCCAAGCACCAGCTGGGCCATCCTGAGCCGCTAGCTCAGGAGGCCTGAAGTGACAGGGCTACTGGAGAAACAGCCAGGAGGCTGCCTCAGGGAGGGACTGTGGGGAGAGCTGTTAGAAAACACAGTCAAGGGCAGGTCAGTCAAGGTCTTCAGAGGCAGACAAGGACTGAGACCTGCAGCTAGCTGTGTCACCCACATGCCCCAAGGACAGAGGGAGACAAGTCAGGATGAGGGTTCCCCAAGCTCTGGGTACTGGCAGTGCAAAGAGAGGTGACTGGCTGCAAAAGAGACAGGTAGGCTTCAGGGTTTTCTGGTCTACATCATTCTGTCACTGTTAGACACCCTCCCCTGCCATAGACACTACTCAAGCAGTAACAGGATACACATAAATGTGTCACTGGCCTCTGTGTGTGGATTTATCATATATATGTCCTGTGACGTACACAATGGCTAGAAACACTCAGAGGCTGAGACAGGACGATCAACAAGTTCAAGGCCAACCTGGGCTAATGAATTCAAGATCAGCGCGAGTTATATACCGAGAGCCATAACAAAACAAGAGGGCAGTTGGAAAGGCCCTGGATTCTATCACCATATATCCCTGTATATTCTTGATAGCAAAGAAAGGGAAGTGGGAAGTGTGGGACACAAAAGAAACAGAATGAAGCATACATCTCACACCACTGTGCCAAGGCCTCATCTGTGTGTCCAGTGTGGTTTCCAGCACCCAAGGGCAATTTCATCTGGGACAGGTCTTCTCCAGAGGCTGGATGGGCCATTCCTCAGTATGCACAGGTTAAGCCCAAGACTCTGCAGATACCATGCCCACCTACATCCAAGTTCCTCAAACAAAATGGCAGTTTGCCTCTAACCTATACACATTTCCATTTACATCTAATGCAAAGTAAATGCTATATGTGATACTGTACTGTTTAAGAAATAACAAGAAATTGGGGGGCAGCACACACTTGTAATCCCAGCACTCAGGAGACTGAGGCAGAATTCCCGAGTTCCAACTCATCATCCTGGGATACCTACTGAGTTGTAGGCCTGCCCGGAATATGTAGCAAGACCCTGTCTCAACCAAAATAAGTAAATAAAGATAAATAAAAACAAGGAAAAGAATTTTGCATATGTTCAGGCCAGAGGTGCTTTTTTCCTGCGGTGCTGGTATCGCTGAGACAGACGAGTAGTCCCTGCACTGGCTGGATGAGGTGTGACTTGATTGGTGGCCAGCACAACCCCCACCCCCACCCCTGTACCCTGATGGACTGGGACAGTTTGCTTCGATGTCCTTTCTGGCCATCCAAGAGCCATTCTCCATTCCAACATGAGTGCAGCCCGGCAACATGGTAAGCTCCTCCTGCAAACCATACTGTTACCTACTGGGGAGCAGAGAGGGCACACTGGAGTGGCTGGGGGCAGGAAGGAAGGGGTCTGGGCCCTTATGTGCAAGGTTTACAGAAATCTTCCAGAAGAATCTCTGGTCTGGGGCCTCATCCTGACCACACAGGCCTGCAAGCTGCTACATAAGCAGCAGTTCCTAGTCACATCTCGGTTTCCGCCCAGGATGGAACCCTCCTGTACTGGCCTCTCCTCCCCCACCACGCTGCAGCACAGAGCCTATTAAATACTCCCATCAGTATCCTTAAGTGTTCCCATAAATCTGGTCATGATTATTTCTTAGATAGTGTGGGTTCTGAAAATCCTGTAAATCTACTTGGGATTTTTATTCCTAGTAATGTGGACAAAGCAAATGGAGCTGTAACACCAAAGAGCTCCAAAGGCAGAGACCCGGTGCCTAATTAGCAGCCATGGTGAATCTTTTAGAGCTTTCAATGATACAAACAACCCACTCCCCATACCACTGACCTAGAATGTCCAGAGGCTGGTTCTGTCACCAGGGGCATCCAGTACTACCTAGTGTCACCTGGTGATGCCAGGATTGATAGCAGAGCTGCACTGTACTGTTTCACAATTTCCATCTGAAGCAAGCAAAAGAACCCTAGGTAGATGGGCCTCCTGCATGCTAGGTAAGCCCTCTACCACTACTCTACCCAGCCCCCAAGTATTTCTCACCCTCAACTGGCTGGATCCACAGAAACAGAACACAGGGATATGAAGGGCCAATTATATAGTGTTTGTCAAAACAAAACAAAACACCAATTCAGGGAGAACAAACTCTTTTAACTGGAAAGAGGATCTATTTTGATAAAACAAACACTACAGTGTACCTCCTGTATTAGCAATGCTCTAAAGGAGGCAAAAAGGAGAGAAGAAAGATTATTATGTGAGTTCAAGGAAGTTAACTTTCACTAGGTAACTCAAAAAGTTAGCCAGCTCCAAAAGATACTCCAAGGGTTCCCAAATGGTCAGTCACTGCCCACAGACAAAATTGTCACCTGTAGTTACAGACGTGCCCTACTGCAAACATTAGGGGTCAAGAAACACTCCTGTGACACTTGAAGCTTGCATATGAATGTGCCCCCCCCCAAAGGTCCACAGTCTGGAAGTGGTGTGAATGGTGCATCAGTCCTTCAGCTGTCACAGACAGCTAACAGATGTGTACTGTGTGGCTTGGTCCTTAAATGTCCCCTAAAAGACCATGCGTTGAAGGATTGGTCTTCAGCTGACCATGCTGCTAGGAGACAGTGCAGACTTCAGGGGGATGGGGCCTACAGAAGGAAGTTGAGGTTTCGCTGAACCAGACTTTGGGGACTTAGCTCCTTCCCCTTTCACTAAGCTTCCTGACAGCCAGCCTTTTAAGCACCTGGCTCTACCACACCCTCCCCTAGGTCTGGCCTTGCTATAGGATCAAAGCAAGAGGGCTGAAGGGCCTTGGACTGAAAACTCTAAAACCATCAACCACAATCAATCTTTCCTCTTTCTGTTTATTTCTGGTATTCTGTCACTGATGAAAGGTGAGTAACACAGCTGGGTTCATTTTTTGTGTATCTCTCACAGATCAAACTGTGGTCAGCAAAATTAAATTCACATTATGTTCAAAAACATTCCCTACTATGTCAATCCCACTGGAAATAAAAATCCTCGCTTCCAAAAAAACATTTCCAGCAGAAGCAGCTGAGCCACCAACCCTAGGTTCCTTTCCCATTACAGCATCACATTCTGTAGAAACTAAGGGTCCTGCCAGTCCATCTTACCTCAAGGGATTTGTCCATCCTCACAAAGTCTACCTCAAGGGTTACTTCAATTCTTAGAACCTGGTCCTAATTTCATTATTTCTTTTACTATGATTCCTTAACTTAATGAACATAAATCCAAAGAGACTACTACTCTAAGCAAAGAGCTTGGCAGAATATGTAAATAAATTTTTCCCATTGGCATAACCAAATAAAATTATCAAACTCATTAGATATTTGAAAGAGAAGATTAACTGGAAGAAACAGGCTTTTCTCGTGGTGGTTCAAAGATAGGGACACAGCCAGGCATGGGGAGGC
>PVIC010042394.1:0-15789 GCA_004025085.1 Thryonomys swinderianus
AGAAAGAAAATAAAAGAGCATGTATAAGGGGGGAGGAGGGGGGAGTGGGTAGGGATATGGGTAAAAATGAGAATTAACTTGTGGCATATACTGGTACAAATTTCCCAATGTTATATGTGATTTTGAGATGTATATAAATTGTACCAATAAAGAATTAAAAAAAAAATGTAAGCTCTTACATGACCTTGAGGAAAGTGGACACAAAATGCTAAGCAGGAGTTCTGTGCTCAGCTCTTTAGGACAGCCCCAGAGCGGCCCATCCACAAAGCCGCCCCTGAAGAGCACGTGCTCCAGCGTTTCTGAGGGATTCCAGTTGTGCAATTTGGGTTCTCCCGAGATGCGTATTTGATGGCACGATCACGGCTCCAGTTTCATGATTATCTCCGGAGAAATGCTGATTGTCACTGAGTTTATTTTAGGGAAGGGAAGATACGCCAGCATATGTCTCGGGCACTTGCCAACCTTCCTGGCTCCTGACACTGTCACGGCCTCCCAGAGCCTTCCGATCTCTGCAGCGGCCGCTCTGCACTGCTGAGCGTCACCTCCAGCAGACCCTGCTCAGAAGCAGACGGCACCTCAGGGCAGGCCTGTCCTGAACGACACCGATGCTGTGGAAGTGCAGGCCTCCTTCGCTCGTGCTCCACCAGCAGGACCTGCAGAGCCCTAAGATCACTCTGGTTATAAGCAAGGAACGTGAGGCTTCTTTTTTATTTGTTCACATTATGATCTTTTCATTGCTGGCAAGATTGTGCTGCAGCATGGAAAGCATACGAGAAAATCTTATAAACTTTATTTCCTTTGGCCATATGTCTCCTTGTTTATACTATTTCATTAACAACCAATGCTTATTAGTAAACTTAATTTAAACAAAATGGGGCAATTGAAGAGATAATAGAGACATGAAAAATAATTTTAAATTTCTCTGAAACCCAAAATAGTACATTTTAAAAATTAGTTGTACTTACTAGAAATTCTTCTTCAAGATGCTTTGGAAGTCACACATTCACTTAACAAGCACATATTGCATATCTACACACAGTATCTTCCATGAATCAGATAATTCCCTAGGCAATAAGAGCATCATAATAAATTAAACAGGTGTTAGATTTATGGAGATAAATGTTTCCAGGAAAAAAGCCCCTTACTCCCAGTAAACAACAAGCTAAAAAATAAACAAGAAGGAGATGAGAGGGGAAAGAGCAATAGGCACTTTAGGGAGGTCTCTAAAGAGGGAGTTTTGATTCTCTTCTCAGTACAGAGGTCCCTTGATTTACAATGGGGTCACAGCCTAATGAACTGTCTTAGTCTCAGTCTTGCTGCTGAGGCACAATACTTACTGCTCATTATCTTAAAGGAAGAGAAGCTGAGAATTCAGCTGCTGCACTCAATTAATCCTATCAGCTTCCAAATGCCCCACCCACCTCTTAACAGGTGACTCTCTCAGGAAACAGTTTCTGTCGTTTGTATCTACACGTTCCCTGAAGGCCTCATTCACTCATATACAAGAGTCTGGGAAGGTCATTGCACTATGAGATTGATATATGTTGCTCGGGTCGGGGGGGGGGGGGGATAAGGTGTGGTCGAAGGAGAAGGGCCAATGGTTTATCTTTCTTTTGAAATTTTCCCTTCATTTTTGTTTCCTGGCAGCCTTACCTAGGCTCTTTCCTTCCCCAGACCCTTTCACCATATCCTCCTGCCTCAGAGCTAGCTACAGATTCAAGAGGTCCGTCGAAGAAATCTATCTTCCTTTACGTCGTGAGCATCAGACCGTGTTTCCCTGAAGAGCAAATCGACCGTGACAACATTCTACATCTCAGCCTTAACATAAACCCATTGTCAGTTGAAAATATCGGACGTAGAAAACACATTTAGCCCAGTTAACGTAATGAAAATCACAGCTATGCAAAGCCTGCATTAAATGTGTTCAGAAATCTTACATTAGCTTACAGTTTGAAAAAAAAAAACGTCTAAGGCAAAGGCACCTTTACAAAAACACAAAGCATTTTATATCTCTACAGATTTTGTAGATGTGATGGAATGTAAAACGCAACATTCCAACGTCAGTGCCCACAGCACCCCGCTGGCGTCGGGCGAGCCGTCTCCCCGTGACGGCACCGCTGCTGGGGCCGGCGGCTCCCCGTGGCCGTCCGCCCCGGGACAGGAACCTGTGTCGCTCATACCCGGTCTTGCTTTTGGTTCACAGGAAAGCCATCTTCGGTAATTGTCACTGACTTTTTCTTTAATGGTATAAAACAAAACAAAACAGTCAAACGAACAAAAACCTAGAAAGAATGAGAAAAGGAAGCGCGAGCTCAGTGTCTGGAAAAGAGAAGTGAGTAACTGTTTATTTGAATGGCTGAAGGCGGCTGCCGGGAAGAAGCGAGGATGGAGGCTCCGTGGGAAGCGCACGGTGACAGCCCGCGGGACGGGACGGGCGTCTGGGGCCACGTCAGAGCCCGCGCGCTCGTCCTTCTCTCGGAAGAAAAGGGAAGGTCCCTGCGGTAGCAGTCTTTCCTTTCTAATCATACAAGTTGCTTTCCCGGTAAAATAAAATGAAAAAAAAATTTTTTTTTTTGAGACAGGGTCTCGTTTTGTCGTTCAGGCTGGCCCTGAGCTCACTATGTAGCCCAGGCAAGCCTCGAACTCAGCGATTCTCCTGCCTCTGCCTCCGGAGTGCTGGGATGACAGGCGTGAGCCACCACGCCCGGCACTGTGGTGTGTGGTATTGATGGCTGGTAGGCGTGAGCCTCCACGCCCAGCATTATATATGGTTACTGGGGATCAAACTCAGGACCTTGCGCTTGCGAGGCAGGCGCCGGAACCACTGAGCTAAGTCTCTGGCCCCCTGAATGTTTATTTTTTGTTACAGTGTGGGGTAATGAACCCAGGGCCTTCCTACTGAGTCCCATTCCCAGCACTATTTTTATTTTCAGACACGGTCTTGATAAATCACTAAATTGCTCAGGCAGGGTTCAAACTTGCACTGCACCTGCCTCCGAGCCCCTGAGTGAAAAGCTGACTTTGAAATACCACAAATCCTCAGTAATTCTGTAGAGATAGGAACACTGGTAAGATTTGTTTGCCAGACTGTGCACCTGAATTCCTATCTTAAAAGATCTGGAATGAATGCGGAATGCATGTAAACTTCAAAAAAAAAAATGGATGTAAGATCCCCCGCAGAGTGAGCACGCTGCATTCATTGCTACTGTTATTCCAATGACACTTAGGTTCGATTGCACTTAAAGCTTTTGATTATTTTGAATGTATCTCTCAGTATCATGTTTCATAGATCAGTCTGAAACCTTTCAAAACACACCCATATCTACGAATGGACATATGTGATGTAAGTGGACACGTGTGATATAAATTTGTGTTACTGTGCCCTCGCTTGCTTGTGACGATTCATTTTTCATTTAGACCCCTAAGATTTATATTTTTAACCTGAACATAGATTTGCTTAATTTATTTCCTGCATCTTTTCAAAAATGGTTACTGCATTGGCAATTCTAACTTCATGCAGATTGGCATTCATGTCTGCTAAATTAGGTGTTTTTAAGTATGCTGGATAATATTAATTTCAAATATTTGTGCTATTTATGCCTCTCACAAAATTCTGAACATCTCAAAAAGATTTTCCTTAGAAACATGTTGCTGAAATGAAATCTCCCCTAGTTCTGTAATATTCTTTTTAACTTCTTTTGCCATGTGGGTGGCAAGAAATGAGGAAGACCAGAGCGCAGGAGATAATATCAGTGTCCTGGCTCCTAGTATCAGATCACCCATTCCACAACAGACATTCAAGGTAACACCAGGAGACTGTGGTCAAGTCATCTCATCAGGCAGACCGCTGAAGGTCTCTGATAGCCTCGCCCAGTGCAATCCCGCAACTACGAGTCAATTCTCTAGGGTTCTGCCCGCTGGGATGGAAATAATATTCCACCACAGCGTTTATCAACAAGCCTCATACTCATCACTCTGAGGTCTCCTTTATCAGAATAACCTGTAAAATAATTTTTTAGGAGGCAAAAAGCATCTCTTTTGCCCTTTGGGTCTTGAAATAAAAGAAAAAGTTTTTTCTGTAGTGAACTCTAGCCCATTTGGTGCCTCTGGGTAAATCAGAATACAGAACTTGTGCAGATGAAAAAAAAGCTAGTTAGATCTCTGAAATGATCTCTGAAAATTTTTTTTCTGGAATCTGGTTTTCAACTTCAGAACCTGGATCAAACTACAGTATTGATATTTAAAACTTTTTCTATACTCTGATACTCAAGTTCTTCTTATTCTTTCCATATTTTTCCCCATGGTAAACAACCCTAAAATACAGGATACAAAACAAACTACCAATGCACTTCAAATAACAAAAAACTTTTCTCACAAGAGAAATATAATATAAATAAGCAGAATTATAAGCAAGTACAGATAGAATATGATGACATAAATACACTCTCCATCTTTTCCCAATAATCCTGTCAACAAATATTTTAAGTCAGATATTAATTCTACCTTGCAAAGGTCTTGCTTTTTCTCGTCCTCATTTCTCCTCTAGATTATATTTCCCCTCTATATTTGTAGTATTTTTATACTCCAATTATTCTTCTCTGCTTGATCTTAAAGACTTTTAATATCATATCTTACACTGACAATTGACTGAATATCATTGTGCGGGAGTTTGTGTGGGTGTTCAGGTGTATGTGACTAGGTGAAAAAAATCGATCTCTTCAAAGCAACAAAATTAATGTGACCATGTACTACAGGATTTTCTTGGTTATATGAAATTAAACAGTGGTGGTTTCTTTTTCTCATAGAACACCTACATGGAATTGCTTCTCAAACCCTAAAAGCAAGCACAGAACATCATCTTGTGCATGCTGCGTTGGAAAATCTTTCCACATTGGTTGCGTTACAATTTATTTTTTTCTCCTAGCTGTGTTGTCACCACTATTGCAGATGTGAGAAAAGCTACCTGAGCAGAAAGCCTAATATTCTTCCCTTCCTATTATTTCTTTGCAGAAGTACACTGTATACGTGACTAGCAAGAAAATATATTAATTAGGCTTTTGGCAAAATAATTATGTCAATGTACTTTCAGAATTTCATACATGGACTACAAAATAAGACAAAGTAACTGCTATTTAGTTAGGACCTTTCAGAATTACTTAACCACAGGACTCATTTCTAAAGAAAAGCTATAAATAAATAATCTGGAAGATGTGACCATTTTTACAGTAAATATAATATTTGAAAAATTTTGAAGTCACTATAATCAGAGCTTTTCCAACTCTTCTAACTGCAGTAGAGAAAAGCAAATATGAGCCTTGGACGGTTCCAGAGTCATATTATTGCTCCCTGATCAAAGTATGACATTTTTTTGAAGTCTCATAAATATGAGCACTTTGCATCCTGTACATGGGGTATACATCTATATTTCAATATAAATGTGACATGTCCCCTAGCTCCTTGAATAAAAAGATTATTTAAAGCAGCACAACTTTGCTCTGTGCCAACATCCCTGGAGTGCCTCTCAAGCTCCTGGTGACCTGTCCAGTACGTAACAACAACCCCTTGAGGAATTCTAGGCAGGCAGCCGTAGTTATCCTTACTTTACAGAGATAAAGATTAAAGTTCAGAAACGTTAAGAAACCTGGCAGAGGTGTTCTGTGGCCTATTGATCCCAAGTCCACTGCTCTTGCCGTGTGCTGAGCTGCTCACAAAAAAATAAGCAAACTTCCTTTTTCATGGAAACAAAACTCAAACCTCTTCTGCCACCACATCCCTAAACTCTCAACCCTTCATCCAAGCCAGGAGCTTTAGACATGCCACAACAGGACTGATTCTTTTCAGTTGGATTAATTTTGCTATGTATAAGCTCTAGTAGTTGTCACCAATAGTTGGTAATGTTCTGGGTGGGAAGCATAGATAAAAGGAAATGTGAACACATGGGCCTATTATTTCCAAAGATATTTCTTTCTGAGTTGCTCACCAATCTCACTCACTCTCAGGGGCATGTACATATTCCCTCAGACTGGAGGCACCATGGTGTACACAATCCTCCATATCAGAGTGTATCAGTTAGGGTTCACCAAAGGAACAGATTTAATACAATAGTATAGAATACCTTATGATATTTAAATGTACTATATAGTATATTCTATTATATATGGAAGATTTACAAGGTAGACTTACAATGACCATCTATGGATCCAGCAGTGAAAGAATGGGAAAGAGCAGTCTGGATGCCTCAAAGGACATTTGGGCAACTTTATTATGCAGGGGCCCATGTGAGTCTGTACTGAGAAGCTGAAGGGTCTTGCCTAGAAGGACAGACAAGGATGGCTGAAGGTGATGATGAAGAGTGGAGCTCCTCTGAGGAAGAACGAGAGTGAGGCTCCCTTCTGCCTCTTCTTTCTACACTATCCAGACTGCTATTCTACTTGTTGGTACCTCAGATCCAGGGAAGGTCTCCCCTGTTCAGAAAGTCCACCCTCCACAGCCAAGCAGAGCTGTGCTAAACTCATCCACTGAGTGCTTCTCATTCAAGTTGACACCAAAATTAACTATCACAGTCCAACCCTTTTCAACTTGAAAAGTAGATACATTTTCTTAAACCATTCTTGGTGTCCAGATACCATAACAATTTCATAATTCTGCCTAACCTGATACAACTATCTTGCATACAATAGAAGTGGACTGGGCTGGAGATTTAGCTCAGTGGTTCCAGCACCTGCCTAACAAGTGCAAGGTCCTGGTTTGATCTCCAGTAACCACATAAAACAATACTGGGCATCGTGGCTCACACCCACCAGCAATCAGTACCACATACCACAGTGCTGAGTGTGATGGTTCCCACCTGTAATCCCAGCACTCGGGAGGCAGATGAAGGAGGATTGCTGAGTTCGAGGCTTGGCTGGGCTACATAGTGAGCTCAGGGCCAGCCTGAACTACAAAGTGAGGCCCTGTCTAAAAAAAAATAAAAGTGGACTAATTCTCTTCCCAGGATAAAAGGAAAGTTTTCCTTTTAATGATGCTTACTGCTAGCATTTAATAATTTAAACATTACAATATAGGTTTAATGGAACTTAGGAACCATGTTAAGTTTATCAACATTTTTAAAAGGAAGGAAATAAAAATAACATAAGAGGTACAGGAACCATGGGCATTTGGGCAACTTTATTATGCAACTTATTTGATTCCTCTAGATCTGTTTGGTCTCTGCCATATATAAGCCACTTCCATCTAATGAAGAACTGTTGCTGTACATATCCAATTTTAAGACTTGATGGATCAAAAAATACCCAGCTCATGATGGGCGGCTTAGAAGGCATGATGGTGTCTCATGACCATGCATTCTGTTTCCACTATGACCAAAAGCATACAAGGGGCTGCTTTTCACAGGGAATGTAGATGTTTGCAGCTAGTGGCAGAGCAAAATTCTAAAGACCTCTGCTATGATCATCTCTGAGCAACTGCCAGAGACTCCCAAACAACATCCCTATGTGCCACTGACACATCAAGTACCACTGGATCTGTCGGACCATATGGTTCCCATGGCAAACAGCAGCACAGCAACCTAGAGCTATTGCACAGCCTTCCATTGTTCTGAACCCCATTTTAAACCAGCAGCTTTTCAAATCACTCAGTAAATGAATGAGAGTAACATCCTTAAGTGAAGAATGTGTTGCTTTCAGAATCCAAACAGGCTACTAAACATTGTGCCTCCTTCTTTGTTGGAGGGGGGCCAGATGCAACAATGGATTTCCCCCTTAGAAGGGTATTTCTGCATGTTCCACATGCTGGACTTCTAGATATTTCACTGATATATGGGGGTCTTGAGTTTTTGTTGCATATATTACCTGTCCTCTGATATGTAAATACTTTATTAACAAGTCCAGAGAGGGTACCTCCTGCTCTTCACATGTTCTAGTCAGCATAATATCATTAATAAAATGGATTATGCCTCGTGCAAGAGAAAGATAATCAAGCCCTTTGTGAACTCAATTGTGTCACACAGCTAGAGAGTTAAGTGGTCTACATGGATAGGTATGGAGTAGAAGGCACTTGTCAAATCAATCACCACGTAGTAGCTGCCAGAAGATATATTAATCTTCCCAAGCAAGGAAACCACATCTGGTTCAGCAATTGCAATTCAAATTACCATTTGACTGAGTTAATTGAAATCCATCACCATTCTTCAAGATCCTTCCATCTTCTGCATAGATCACACAGGATAATTAAATAGGGATGTGGTAGGATCCACTACACCTGCATCTTTCAAGTCCTTGACCCTCTTTGCAAATCTTCTAGGAATGCGATATTGGTTTTGGTTTACTATTTTCCCAGATAAAGGCAAATCCAATTTTTTCCATTTGACTTTTCTAACCATAATAGCCCTCACACTACAGCTTAGGGAGCCAATGTGAGGATTCTGCCAAGTACTAAGTATATCTATTACAATTGTATCTCGAACTAGGGATGTAACTTTAGAATGGTTTGGGAAGCTTACTGAATCTATTCCGAATTGGGTCTTCAGCAAAACTCCATTGACTGTAGGGAACAGGGGGAGGGGATGTAACTAGAACCTTTGCAGTTAAGCTCTAGTCTCCTGTGAGTCTGACGGCACAAGGCAAAGTGATTAATAAATAGGCAGAAATGAGATTTAGAGAAGAAACTGAGCTTGGGCCTGATCCATTGTACTCTGGGTAGCAAAAATGGCAGACCCAAGCTTGCCACACCTTTTATTCAATACATTAGAAACAAGCAATGTAATGGGTTACTCAGAGGTCAGTAGTTTCAGGGCATCAGGAGTAATAAATGTAAGAGGTCAACCAGTCACTCCGAAGCAGCCTCTTCTTCCATCTGAAAACAGTGCAGAATTATGTAGATGAAGGTTCCTGTGTGGTTCTGCCCTGGAGCACCACAGAACTTGGGACCGCTCGAGACTTTGTTTTTCCCGGAGGCAAAGTAGAGTTAAGTACTCAGGTCCTGGTACATTAGAGTTGATCCTCAGGCAGGAAAGCTCAGCCCTGTCATAGTCCCAATTGTCCAATTAATTTTCCCAAATAGAATTGCTCCTGACAATTGACCACCTGATTTCCATAGTCTCTGCTCTTGCCAACGGGACACAGTGATGCTTTCAATCTCATGGAATCAGTTTTATTTCAAAATAAGTGGCAGTAGTCCCCAAACTATCTGATCATTTCCCTTCACCAATGCATGGATTCTATGACAAAAGGCTTTAAGTTCTCTTCTAAAAGGATGAAAGAAAGAAAAACTGACAGTATAAACTTTTAGTAGTATACCAGACTCCTTCCTCAGGGCAGCCTGGCTCTCTCTTCACACAGGGGTTTTGTGTCTGAAAGCTGCTCAGAGCTGGGAATTAGTTGAGGGAAACCATTTAGTTACTACAATTTGCAGTAAATTTCTCTTCATTTCTCTCAAATTTTTTACAGTTATCTAAATCTAGCAAAACTTAGTAGGCTTCCTGTCTATTTTACTTTTGGGGATGCCATGAATAATCAGCCAATCACAGGTCTGTACATGTCAGGCCCTTCTGATCACTGGTTTGTTTCTGCTGCCCTAAGGTAACTACACCCACCTGGCCTTTGGCTCTCACTTGACCCCTGTCACTCCAGGATCCAATTGAACCATTGGCCTTTAATTTTCCAATGCAGTGACTGCAATCACTGTATATCTGACCTACCAAAAAGAGCAATGACTAGGTTCTCCAGGGATGCTGGTGCTCCCCTTGGGGGTCTGAATCCTCATGTATTAGTGAAGGTATGTGCTCTGAGTCATCCTAGTGTGCAGGATTAGGTCTAACATGACAAATCCTATCTAAAATTCTCATTTCCTGAAGCCTTTGAATCGCCTCACCAACAGTAAATTAAGGAATAGCAGGCATCTCTAATTCATCACAGTGCACCATAATTTGAACCTTACGTCTGCCGATCAACCAAATAAACTTCATAACTTCTTTTAAATGTCATGAATTACTGCAACATCAAATTTAGAATCTCCACTTAATGGGCCCATACAGAGAAACTCAGCTTGATCCAAGTGTATGTTTTTGCCACTGTTATATGCCCTTGAAATCCAATCTCATACTTTTCCTCATATCTCTTCTGATTAGAATAAGAAAACTCAAGAAGTTCTCTGGGAAAACAGCAAATCTCCTCATGGGGTCACACTGTGTAGCTCATGCTGTATAAGACCTTTGGGTCTGAGCCTGATTATAGACCTAAAGGCAAAGGTGAGAGGTGAGGGTGAATCCTGAAGACTGTCAGCTCTGCCAAGCTTTATAAGTGCAACTGTAGACACCGGATATTTTTTCAGGCATAAGAGTACAGGCAAACCGAATGGGACAGTGTCCCCATTACTGAGGGTGGGGAAATCTTTTCCTCTGGCACAAAAATCTCACTGGGGTGCAGGACCTCAACACCTATCTTGTCAGGATCCTCCCAACATCTCCATTCCAATTCATGGCCTCCCATTCTCTTAGGGTCAGCCACCTCATTTTCACTTTAGATACCTCTCAAGAGTGAGGATTAAACAACTATATATTAGCCAAATGTATTACGAAGATTTGAGTTGGGTTTCTGCAATCTCAGCCCTACAGAAAAAAGAGAGAAGATTTTCTTTTAGGACACACTTAGAAAGTTCTAGATTCTTTGTGTGTGTGGATCTAAGAATTTGAATCTTTGAGTTCCTTATTTTCCTTTGTTAATTTGTCATCACATTTAACTATCACAGAGTGCTCTGAGCACTGTGCTATAAGATTTAGATCTCAACTGTAGAAAGTCATAATTTAATTGTTCTCCCTTATTGGTTTACAGATATCTTTCTCTTATACCCATTGGTGTAAAACAGACACCTAGGAATGAGAGATAAAACAATGTGAACAGCTTTTCCACTGAGATAACCCCAGAGTTCATGAGAACACAGAAAAGGAATATCAAAATGTGAGTTATCAGTCAGAGGCTTCCAGAGGAGGTGGCACCTGGTGCAGATGTGACAGGTGACTAGAAGTTAAATGGACTAACAGGGATGCAGGGAGGGAAGAAGTGTGTGTGTGTCACAAAGGATGTACTAGTTTCCTCATATGTGCTAATTTAATCACTATTCTTCTTGGAATCACAAAGAAGAATGTGATAAGATAGATTATGAGGTCTTGTCCATCTTCTGTTGAGAAGGACCCCAATACCTAATTATGACACTCGCCAGACACATCAGTAAGGAAAAGGTCAGTTTTGTGTCAGCCTTATTCTCAGTGGAATACCTGATGTAAAAAGAAAGAGAAATTTGGGTGTGATTAGTATGACTTGTAAAGGTGGAAAGATGAAAACCTTATAAAAAGTAACAATGGAAATATACTTCAGAACGAATGAAGCAGTTACACATTTTGTCAGGTATTTTGTATATTTTACCTCTTCTTATTCAATGGAATAAAGATGTAATTTGATTTGTCTATGTGATTCTCCAAATATTATTATTCTTATTTTCACATTAAATATCAATTTGCTACCATTGCCACCATATCATATTTCTTATGTAGAAGAACTATTTTGAAAAACTTTGATATGAGGAGACTATGATCTATCTGTTAATGTATTATACATAAGGATGGTTTGAATCTATTTAATCTAAATGTGCCTGTCTATTCAGCTGTGAGTTTGCATAAAATACATATTTCTATTGCCCTTAGAGTACATGACATTTTATCAAAAGTGACCTGCGTGGCCCTGTGTGTTTCTCCTGCAATGATGCCTCCTGGGTTTCCCATAACAAAGAACCTCAAGCTTCTGAGGAGAAGTTAATGTTCTTTCTTTTGAAGGCTGTGAGTTTGTGAGATCACACACTAGGTAACTGAAACCTGAAACATCATAAAGATATTTTCAAAATGCAGGCATTCTGCGAATGAGACATGAAATGAATTTCACGCACATCCGCTCCCTGGAGCCTTGTCACAATAGATAAGGCCAAATCGGAGGATGCAGCATGGCTTCTTGTGGGCTACTGAGCAGCAGAGTTAATAACTGAATCATAATTTCACTCCAGGACATAGAAGCTGCTACATCCTGTCCTCTTTTGATCCCTTTATCCACAATAGCAAAAGTAGAAGTACTTGTAAATCATATGAACTGATGAATACGTCCATATGTGGTCTCCAGTAATTTGTCATAAAGACACATTCAAAATCTCTTCCTCTGGGTGGGCTGCTCAAATTAACCTCACCATCTGATTACCTAAATGCATCAGTTATGTGGTACCTTGACCCTATTCGTGGTCTCAATTCTTCATCGCCACCCCCTCTACCTCCTATTCATACTCTCTGCAGATCTTTGCTGAGCTTTCAGGATCCTGGATTCAGAGTTGGGTCATGTGACTTGATTTGGGCAGTGCACGTCTCCAGTTGTGAGGCAAGTAGAGGCTTGTTAAAGTGAGAGGAATTTCCGTGGCTTCATTGTTCTTCTGACTTTGGCACGAGGACATGCCCAAGCTGGCCAGGCACCTCTGACATCCCAGCTAATAACCAGCCAACCACCAGGCATCATGGCAGTGCAGCAACCACAGGTGACAGCACATGATGACCAACCCCACTGAGTCCAGCTCATCTCTGCAGAATCCTGGGGACACAGGCATTAAAATCCTGTTTTCTGGTCCCATTCTAAACTGTGCTTGTTACACAACTGTGTTGTGCCAGTGTGGATCTGATTATTTCTATTGTGTGTGTGTGTATACACACATATACACACACACATATATGTATCTCAATAGCTGCAGAGGAATGGATCCAGGCTTCCCTGAATACCATCATAAGCAAATACTAGCACCTCTTCTGTAAAATGGCATAGTATTTGCCCATAACACAATCCTTGCTGTGATCATTAATTATAATATACTCAGTTGAGTGAAGTAAGGAACGTCTGGCAGACCAGCAAGGCACATTTCTGTGTGTCTGTGGACGGCTGACATAGAGGTCACCAAACTGAGGGGTAAGAACCACCGGAGTTGCAGGTAGCACCCACCACTAGGCTCGCTGCCTCGATACAGAAACAAAGGTGGTCTCCTGGCTTGAGGAACTCTTATTTCCTTGAGCGGATACATTCTTTGCTGGCAGGTTTGGACATCAGTCCCCAGATCTCCAGTTTTCTGAGCCTTTCAAAGGAGTAACTCTCCAGTGAACTTCCAGCCCTCTGACCTTGGGGTGGTGCTGTGCCCTGATCCCTCTTGTTTTGTGCTTTCTGTGTCCTCAGGCCGAGCAGCTACTGGATTCTCTGGCTCTCCAGTGAACAAACGGCCACTGTGGACTGTCCTGACTCTGAGCTCACCTAGTAAATCACCTTGTATAATTAAATATATATTTTCATTGATTCTGTTCCTCTGGAGAACTCTCACTAATACACTTTCATAGACTTTAACAAATCTTGTAAAGTAATACCTAATGCTAAGTAATTTGTTACTATATTGTATTGTTGGAGGTCATGGCAAAGATAAATATATTGTACATGTTCATCACAAAGCCAATACATTTTTCTGAATATTTTGAATCCTTTCAAATGTTTAGTTGGATCTACAGATGCAGAGCCCATGAATAAGGCCAGACAATACTTATATTAATGTTTTATAATTTATATTATAATTATACACTTATGATACTCATTTGTCTTCCATTATTCTCCTTTGCTCTTAGTAGCTTTATCTGAAGAACTGTCTTTGAGACTCTGTAAGAGGATGCCATGGTTCCCTGACTCCCTTTGCTCACAGTGACTTGATGGACCAAAACAGCATATCTGCTTCAAAGACAGGCATACTCTCAGTCTGGAAGTTGTTAATCAGAATCTGTATCTAATTGACTCAGATGCTCCTATGCCCAGGAACTGTTAACAACTCAGAGTTTTCAGATGCCAAAATTCTTATAAATTCTTCAATCACTGTCCCACTGGAGAACGTGAGGAAGGAGGGAAGGGGGAGGAAGAGGCACATCTAGGGGCTAGGCAGTGGCAATCAAACAGAAGTCAGCAGGTGTGCTTGGGACACTTCCTTACAGAGACAGATGCTATTCGGAGGAGTGAACATTGCAAATTTTTTCTGAGAGTATTCCTAACTAATAGTTTCCTGAAAGGAAACAGAAACACACAGACCCCACAAATAGTGAAAACCCAAATGTAACGTGTACAGAATATATCATGAACATTTATACATTTTAATTAGCTGGATTGTGAGCCAGGCAATATTTATATAGCCTTCCTCACACTATTTATTCCAGTAGTGGAAAAGAAAAATGTAAAAAATGATAAAGTTTGAAGGAAGAGAATTATTATAAGTATTACAAAAGTAGTTTTGATTCACCAAGACTAGAACATAAATTTTCTGATCATAAAACAGTGCTTTATCTCTCTAATATAAGCTAGTTACCATCATTGTACTAGAATCCTTTTTTTATTAATTGCCATGTTTCCAAGGTAGTCATGGATATCAGTTTGAGCCACAAATTTTCAGTTTAATTTATTCAGCTCATAATACTTACTGATGCTACCTATCCTCTTTCAGATCTTCTGCACTCAGTTCTGTTATTGTGTCAAGACTTATCTGTCATGAACAGCCACAGAAACTATCAGAACTAAAAACTAACTGAAAGAACCCCAGGAGAAACTCCTGGGGTCATTTTGCATAGAGAATGAGAAAAAGTATCCTCACTTCTAGGACCTGTAGGCTGGATATGGAGAGGCACAAAGGAAATTCTTTCTCATAAATGGAACAAGGATGGGATGTGCACTCATTATTGTTTGAGATATAAATCTTGAAACCTTAAATTCCTACCAGGAATATTATAGTCTTAGATTCTCAAATTTAAGTGCTAGTGATTTGCAGATGAATTAAGCGATATGGCTATGTTCCCTAGCCTCTGGCTTTGACAAGAGAACTTCTCATACATCGTCCCCCCAAAAGTGATGACCACATTTAATGGAAATACAGAAAATTATCTCCATCCAAGGATTCCATTCAAGTACCTGAACATAGTGTTATCATGCACTCGAGTAAAGTGGCACCTTGCTCCCCAAAATTAATTTGTTCCACAATTCTAGGGATGATGCTGCCCACTGTTTGCTCATCAGCAAAAGCAAAGTTTTGGATAATGCACCTGTTGGTAGATCAAACTGTTGAAGAACAGAAACATTCCTGAAATGAGGTATTCCTGAAATGGTATATGTAAAATGAACTACTCTCTCTGTGGGTTTTAATTTTTGTCTCTTTAAAAATGCAATTAAAATAAATAATGAGGGGAAAGAAAAAAGTATGGTAAATAAAAGGAAAATGCTTGCACATATAGGGGTGGGTGTTGTAGGGTGGGTAGGGGAAGGGGAAAATGAGAATTCAGTCATGTCATATACTGGTGTAAGTTCTCTTTGTTGAGCATAATCTTGATGTGTATATATAATGTACCAATACAGATTAAAATAGAAAAAAATGCAATTGAGATAAATCTTCTGGATAAAGTGAAAGCTCAGTGTTTGCACTATTAAATCTATGTTGTCAGTTAAGAAGGGAAAGAAAATATTTGTTGCCTAAAAATGTAAATGAAATATGTATATTATATATATATATATTCTTACTTAGTACATATGTACTACATAATGAAGTATATATGTAATACATAATAAAATATATATACTACATAATGAAATGAGAATCAAGTTATATCATGGACAGGTCAAATTCTCAATGTTGAATGTGATCCTAATGTATACCTAAAATGTACCAATAAACTTAAAAAAGGGGAAAATAAATCTA
>PVIC010042395.1:0-15817 GCA_004025085.1 Thryonomys swinderianus
ACCTGTGTCATCTAAATGGAAGTAGCAGAGACCTCCAGGGTCTCCAGAAAATGCCCACTGACCTCTGTGAACCATGGGGGCACAGGAAATGGGAAAAGAGCAGCCAGCACATGCCAGGGCCACGGGGCCAGTGGCAGGAAGATGGCAGAGCCACATGCTAAGAGCACGTGCAGCTGTAAGTGCTGTGTTCGGCAATGCTCCCCCAGACTTTCGGTCTCTCCGTCACTCAAGACGTTTTTGGGCTGTAGGGCGAGGCAGACACCAGGCTGGCTTCGGTCCCAAGAGGTCTGCCCGTGTGCCCACGAGCGCAGCCCCATGGCCCGGCCCGACCAGCCGTCCGCGCGCCCCGCTGACAGGGCCACCTTCTACCCTGTTTCCAAACAGCTCCCCTCTCCTCGCCAGCGCCGCTGCCGCTCCGTCTGTTTGCCCCTCGCCGCCGCCTCCCTCTGTTGGGGCTGCCGCCGCCGCCGCGGAGAAAATCTGGCTCCCGGCGCCTCTTCCTCCCCTTCCCGCAGGCCCGGGAGAGGATTAAGCCGCTGGAGTCTGAAATCCGAGAGATCCCAGTTTCTGCTCCCGACACCTCCCCACGCCCCTCCTCATCCCCGCCCATGCAAAACCAGAAAATTAATCTCCCCTTCTGCTTGTGATACGGCGGGCTGCATTACAAGCTGGGCGTCGAGATAAAGCAGAGAGCCGAGGGACGGCGGCCCAGCGCCGGGCCGGGTGGGGCCGGCCGGGGAGATAAGGGCCTCCCAGCTCCATGAATTATTCACGGGCACTGCCTCCTCCGGCTCGGCGGCCGCCCTGGGCGCTGAGATTGCGCCTTCCAAGGGCCGGGCGCCGGCGGGAGGGGCGCACGGGGAAGGGCAGCGGGCCCGCGAGAGGAGCGTGTCCGGGTGGGGGACAACCCAGAGACAAGCGTCCCCAGGGCCGAGAGGGGCCAGGCAGAGGAGCTGTCGCTTGGCCCGGACGGCACCCAGCTCCAGGCGGGGCGCCCAAGGGGGCCCGCGTCTCTGAGCGCACTAAACACTGTGGAGTGGTTGTGTCTGCCAGGCTCAGGCCACGGCCGGGCACCTATATCCAGCCTCGGCCCAAGGGTGCCCTGGGTGCCGTGGCGCACCTGCCTGTCCCCTGCGCGGTCTCCCTCCCGCCCTGCCCTCCCTCTCCGGACTCCCCGCGGCCCCTGCTCCCTCGGGGCCACCTGCCTGGAGGGTGGAAGAGGAGAGCAGAGGACAGACCCGACCCCGGGGCAGGCAGAGCGCCCCCCTCTGAGAAACGCGAGCAGGGCTCGGTGCTGGGGCAGGGGGTTAACCTAGGACGTTTCCTGGGGGGCGCGGATCACTTCCCCCGGCACACGCACACGCACGCACGCACGCACGCGCTCCGGGTCCCCTGATTCTTTACTACTGTCACTCACTGTTTCTCCAAGACCTGAGTGGCGTCTCCCCACCTCAGGGCTCTTCTCCCCAGCACCCTTCTCTCCAGCTCGGCTCCGTCTCTCGCTCCTCCTCCCTCCCCTGCTGAGTCGCTTACGCATCCATCTGCCCTTTTAATCTTTACCTCGCCCTAGTTTCTCCATCTCTCTCTTGTTCTCTGCCATACAAATCTATTCCCTCCCGAAGCTGTGACTTCAGGAAATGACATGTTGACACACAAATCAGGGTGTGTGGAAGAAGAAAGGTGGCCATCTGCTGGCTCCTTAGAGAGGTAGAAGAAAAGAGAAGGGTCCGAGGGGCTGGGGATTTAGCTTAAGTGGTACCGCGCCAACCTTGGATGCACATAGGGCCCGAGTTCGATCCCTGGTACCTGGATGGACTGAGAGGGCAGCAGCGCAGGCAGGAAACCTAGCAGAGATCCCCTGGTGCAAGAAAGAGACCCCGACATCCCCAGAGAGCCGGAAGTGAGAGGTGCCGGGGAGGGCAGGGTCTAGGGGACGCAGAGGCAGACCCCAGGGCTGGCAGGCAGCCTCGAACCCACCAACTCCTGTGGCAGATGCTGAGCCCCCATCTGTGAACCAGTGAAGGAGGCACATTTACTGAGAGCCAAGCTCCACTTGGCGAGAGGAGGGTGTTGGCGAGAGGAGGAGAAGAGCGGAATGACTGGAGAGCGAAGGGAAGCGAAGAGGGGAGGGGAAAGTGGGCAGGGGAAGGGGCAGCCCTGGAAGGGTGGGGAAGCCAGCGACTCGGGTAAGAAAGGGGCAAAGGCTGAGTGACGGAGGAGAGAGGAAAGGAGCAAGGACAGGGCAGGCTGGGAAGAGAAAGGGTGAGGGTGGCGGAGAGGTGTGTGCAGAGGGACGGGGAGCACACGGACCAGAAGAGAGGGAAGGCGGAGGGTCATGGGGGGGCCTCACCGAGTGTGGGCGGTGGGGAGGGGCTGGCGGGTCCCCAGCTTCTTCCCAGCCGCCTGCTAATTAACTCCTTAATTGTCTCTGCATTTGCTGAGCTGGCAAATGAAGTGGCTGCAGACAGATTGGGGTGCAAGTGATTTCACGCACGGGGGAGCGGGAAGAGCTGCCTGGGAGTCCCGGGGGGCCTTGCCCCCCTTTGCCCTCCCCTAATCCCCACCCATCTCTGAGAGGCTGCAGGGTGCTTCTGCACCTAGAACAGATGGGGCCATCTGCATGGGAAGCGTCCGTGGGGAATCCGCTCCCCCCAGCTTTGCGCGTCTGATCATCACGCTTGCCACTGTTGATGGAGCACCTCCTGTTTGCCAGGCACGCAGTATTTCATTAGTGTGGGCACTGGCTGGATTTTCCTGTTCTGTGGAAAACGGTGAGATTCAGAGAACCCCTTAATGTCTAGGACCACACAGCACTGGTTTGACAGCACTGGGACTTGAACCTGGGTTGGCAATGATGCCAAAGCCTTGCATAGGTCCTGCCAGATGGCCCTCTCCAGTGGAGGAACAACATCTCCACCCCATGCTTCCCCTTGGCTCCCAAGGGTAAAAGTGTGGAATCTAGGAACTGCCAGAAGCAGAGGTGACAGAAGTGTAGAAAGGAAGCTAGGAGGATACGGAAGGATCCAGGATCTGTCAGGGTCTGGACAAGGGTAGCTAGGCCCGGAGAAAAAGCAAAGCGGAAGCCTATTCACAGCCCCTCAAGTATTATCGTCCCAGGCCTGCTGGAGCCACCTTCCTCTGTACCTTATGGTTCCCCATGAAGTCCCGTCAGGACAACTTCCTCTCCTCTGTTACTCTCTGCTGGCAGCCTGGGCCTTCTCTCCTTCCCTGTGGGCCTTTGGACTAGTCACTGTCAATATGTCATCTCTCCTTTGATAATGGGGGGCCGGGGGACCATGTGCCTCCTCACCTTGTCCGTAGGGCCCATCCTAGGATTTTACACAGGAGAAACCTCAGTGGAGATTTGTCACAGTGCTCAGGGAGGAGAAGGGATAGTGTAGGGCCCGTCTCATCTCAGACGAGGAAGTGAGGTATTTTGGCTGGATATAAGAAAGAACTCTCTAAGGCTGTGGCCTGTAATGCTATGAAGTCTTGATTCAGTCACATAGATTCTGAAGGGAAAGGCTTCTCAAGACTGACTGCATAGCAGAGGCTTGAAAAAGTTGGGCAATGTAGGACCTACACCCAGAGAGTCTGCCCTACAGTGGGAAATACACAGCATTTTGAAAGTCTGCCCCAGGTGACTCAGCGGGGCGGTGTACCTTCTGAACCACTGTCTCAGAGTCCATCTTGATGCAGCTGCACCAGTGGTTTGACAACGAGATCCAAACCCTAATGCTAACAATAATCATTACTTAGTTACTGAGGCTGTACTAAGTACAAGCTAATGCGCTAGGATCTTCTGTGCATTTGCTTGTGTAATGCTTGAAAAGCACTGTGAAATATAAACATTTTCTTCATTTTATCGATGAGGAAACTGAGGCTTAAGAGGTCAAGAGACTTGAAGCCAGGACAGAGTTTGGGAGCTGAGATCGCCTGATTCATGCCTTTTATCTTTCATGACTCCTCCTGAGGCTGCTCGTTGGCCTCAATCAGTCCTCGCCTGCCTCCATCTCACCTCATCACCTTCCCTCCACCCCCGCCGCTCCTGCAGTAACATCCCAGGTGATTGAAGCAATTTGCAGCCATTAGAAGAGACTTTATGTGTCACTCAACCTGTGAGGGTGGAAGATGGGGGAATTACAGTGCTCTGAGATAGTCCTGCCCTCCCCCCGAGGACATTTGCGATTCAGGAATCAGACTAGAGCCGGTGCTTCCTCGGGTCCCTCTTTGGAAGGCCAATTTCCACTCCCAAATACCCCTTTGAGGGGGCCTAAGTAACTGGGGGGGTGCTGCCACCCAGTGGCTGCCCGGGGACACAGCAGCCCTCCAGCGCTGCCTGGTGCTGCTGGACAGCTCCCCAAACCAGATCAGAATGGAAGATCCTTTCTTCCTTTTGGGTGACCCACGCCAGCAGCCTAGTAAATGGACCCTAACTTCCCTCCTTCATAATCTTAAACCCACACACTAGGAATCTCCAAATTCTTTCGCTGGTTTCCCGTGTGCCTTTTACCTCCCCCCAACCTCTCATAACTTCTTATTCGACTTCTCTCCACTGTGCCATCCTCTCCTCCTTACACATCCTTCCCTCCAGTTTCAAACTCAGCACCACGTCCTGGAGACCCACCTCCCGCCTTCCTCCTAGACGGCACCGACCTGTAAGTGGAGCAAAGGAGCCGCCGCCGAGAGAGAATTCTGGCCCCCCCATCTCACACCATCAGCCCTCAGCAACCTCGGTGCTAAGAGCCCTTAAAGAGCACCAGCAAATTAACAACTTTCCTTTGATTGCTCCTTTTCTGTTAATTGGATAGGGAGCGCCCCCCCCCCCAGTAAAGGAGAGAAGAGAGGTGAGAGCCAGGACCAGCCAGCGGCCTGGGTCCAAAGCCAGACCTCTCCCCTCTCTAACCTTTCCTTGTCCTGCTCCTCCATTTCATTTCCCCTTTCCTCATTTTTGTCCAAATTTCCTTGAACTCTGGCTATTTTTCCTTCCTTCTTTCTACTCCTCCTTTATAGATCAGGTTGTGAGGGGTTCAAACATGCTCCCAGGACAAGCCTTGGGCTGTGAGGACGGTGTCTGCTGGCCAGGCCCGCACGTTGTTTACATGTTCGCGTGCACGCGTGTGTCACGCTAGCTGGGGAGCGGGGAGAATGTGCGAGTGCAAGTTCGGGGGTCGGCCTCGGTGTGTGGGCATCTGGGAAGCGTGTGTGGCCGTGTGGCGTGATGTGACTCTCGTCTGTGTGTGTCTGTCTCTACACGGGCAAGTGCTTAAATCAGTCAAGTGTGACTCGGAGAGTGTGCGTGCGCGTGTGTACACGTGTGCGTGTGGCACTAGAGGAACCAGCGGCAGCGGCAGCAGCAAGCGGCAGGAGAATCGATCCGAAGGAGACGGCGCGGGGGGGGGCGCGGGAGCAGACACCCTCCCTCCCGCGCGCACGCCCGCGCGCGCACACACACCCCACAGTCACACACCCGCCGCGGGGCCTGGCCGCAGGGAGCAGCTCCGGGGCTGGGCGGCAGCGCGGCCGGTAGCGCCGGGGGCAGGGCCAGCCTCCGCGGGAGCCGGTCCGCCGCCGGCCGGGGCCGCGCTCGCCGGGCCGCGACGCCCTCGCCGACACTCGTAGGCGCGCACGCGCACCCTCCGCCCTCCGCCCCTCCCGCCGCCTCCCGGGCGGACGATGGATCCCTGCAGATCCCGGGGCTGAGGGCGCCGCGCACCGCGCACCGCGCACCGCGCCGAGCCGAGCCGAGGCGGAGGAGCCGAGGCGGCGAGCGAGGGACGCGGCCGCGGACAGGCGGACGCGAGCCGAGCCGAGCCGGGCCGGGCCGGGCGGGCCGCTCCCTGCAGGGCTCTGCGCGGCGCGCCGCGGCGGCCGCCGGCACCGGCTCCGGGCCATGAGCCCCTCCGCGGCTCGGCGTTGAGCCCACGAACAGCCCCGCGCCAGGACCTGCTGCCGGCTGCGGCTCCCCGAAGCCCCCTCAGGTGGGTCTCCGAGTCCTCGGCTTCGGCCCGGGGCTCCCCAGCGCCCCACACTCCTCACCCCTCTGCCTTCCCAGCAGCTGGGGTAGCTCGCTGGCCGGGGAGGGGGCGGGGGCCGAGCAGACCTGCCCGCGAAGGAGCCGGCCGGGTGCGTTGGAGGCGGGGACAACCGGCTCTCAGAACCGCGCCCCCCCTCCGTACATCCACCTGGGTAGCCTGCCACCCCGCCCCCCACCCAAACACACACACATGCAGCCTGCGCCTCCGTGAGAACCCAGACCAGGAAGGTGAGGGCTCGGGCCGGCCCCTCCCCAGAGGTACCCACCTCCCTGGGCATTCTTCTGGCTGTGGCTTAGCTCCAGGGTGCGAGCCCAGTTCTGGAGATACCCTTGACCAGGAGAGGAGCTTTCAGCCCCTGGTTCAGCCCATCTAGGGCGGTTTCATTTGCAGGATGGGGTAGACACTCCTGTCCCAGAGTGACCCCGCATCTGGAGGGAACTCCAGCGCCTGCCTGAGGGAGCATGGGGACTTCCCGGTCTTCCTTGAGTGACTGAATCTGGGGTCTCCCCCGGCCTGGGACGCTTCCCCGGGAGAGCTGCCCCTTGTCCCTCGCTATCCCTGAGGTCTCTGGAGGACCCCTACCCTGGACTGGGTACCTCGAGGCTTGCTCACCAGGGAAGGCGTCTCCCACTGGAGCCGTGACCTCTGGAGAGGGGCATTTGGGAGGGACAGTCGGAAGACCCCACATGTACTCACATCCCAGGGCAATGACAGACTCTCCTCCCCTCCCCTCAGGATCCCCCTGGCAAGGATGGAACTGAAGGCCGAGGAGGAGGAGGTGGGTGGCATCCAGCCAGTCAGCATCCAGGCCTTCGCCAGCAGCTCCACGCTGCACGGCCTGGCCCACATCTTCTCCTACGAGCGGCTGTCTCTGAAGCGGGCACTGTGGGCCCTGTGCTTCCTGGGCTCGCTGGCCGTGCTGCTGTGTGTGTGCACCGAGCGTGTGCAGTACTACTTCCACTACCACCATGTCACCAAGCTTGACGAGGTGGCCGCCTCCCAGCTCACCTTCCCTGCCGTCACGCTGTGCAACCTCAACGAGTTCCGCTTCAGCCAAGTCTCCAAGAATGACCTGTACCACGCCGGGGAGCTGCTGGCCCTGCTCAACAACAGGTGGGCAGCTCCCACCCACCCTCAGTCCTGCTCCTGAAGTTGCAGGAGTGCCAGTCAGGGTGCCTGCCCGCCTAGACCACCGCAGAGATGCCACTCTGTCCTCTAGCCACCCCCCAAACATGCCATTCACAACAGAGGAACTAGGGTACTCTGACCACCCAGCCAAGGCACCCGATCTCCAGGCCCAGCACGGTCCAGAACAGCTCTAACCCCTACCTGGCCTGAGCCGTGAGATCTTGCGACCTTTTCAGGAGCGAGCTCTGCCCTCCCTCCTGCCACTGTGTCCCTGGGGGACAGGGACAGAGCATCTTTAAAAGGCAGAGACTGGTAGAAGGCCATAGCCCCTGCCTTCTCTGTGCTTCCCTCACTGCTATCCTGAGAAGCCCGGCCCCTGGAGCCCTGCACCTCCTCAGTCCTCCCAGGCTCCATGTGCCAGGTCCCCGGCTCTCCCTCCTTGCTTATCTATGCCTGGCCCGGCCCCAGGGCTGGATGCTGCCCTCTGCCAAGTAGGTTCCCGGGCACTGGTGGTCATGCTGATCCACATGCCACTCACCCGGGCTCCAGGTATGAGATACCAGACACGCAGATGGCTGACGAGAAGCAGCTGGAGATACTGCAGGACAAGGCCAACTTCCGCAGCTTTAAGCCCAAACCCTTCAACATGCGCGAATTCTATGACCGTGCGGGGCATGACATCCGGGACATGCTGCTCTCCTGCCACTTCCGGGGAGAGGTCTGCAGCGCGGAGGACTTCAAGGTGGTGAGTGAGTCTCCGCTGTGAGCCGTGTGGCAGCCTGGCCAGAGGAGGAGACCAGCGAGCGGGCCTCTGGGGGAGGGGCGCCTGAGAAAGGGAGTCCTTGCCTGGGGGCTGCTTCTGGTGGGGCATCGTTCAGCACAGGGCACATTGCACTGCACGAGGGCCTGAGTCCTAGCCTTGGATCTATGATGACACAGGAGAGCCTAGAGTACATACCACACACGTGCATGCTTAGGTACACGTACACACGAGTGTGTTGGCATGGCCCCCAAACCCCAACCTTACTTTCTGGGCCACAGGTGTTGGAGTAGGGAATAGTGGCAAGGTGAGCTACGACTTTGTTACTTAAAATGGGGTCTGGGGATTGTCGCATGAGAACTTAAAAGAAATACAGGACTTTGCTACTAGACTTTCCAAACCTACAGAATCAGAATGTGCAGTCTAGTAAGTGCCCAAGTGACGTCAGTGTGCACTGAAGTTTGAGAAGCAACTCGAAGTGTGTGCACAAAGGGAAGCTTCCTCTTAAACAGCCAGACAGCAATTCTCTCTGTGTCACCCGCACCCCCCACACACATGCACACACACGTGCATGCACAGACGTGTCCACACACGCACACGCTGTCTTGTTACATTCCCTCCTTGCCAGGAAGAGCCACTGAGTCAAGAACAGAGGTAGTCCAGTATAGTCATGGCTGACCTGAGGCTCCCTTTGCTTCTGAAAATGGAGACTCTACATGACACACCACTCCTCAGAGGTGGCAGCCTCACTCAGCACCTCAGGGCCCAGCAAACTGACTTTGGCATTTGAAGTGCTACATAGTCCTAGAGTCTTCAGGGTTAAGAACTGCACAAAGAAGCTGGGCACAGTGGTACCATCTGTAGTGCCACTACTCAGGAGGCTGAGACAGGAGGATCCCTTGAGCCCTGGAGTTGAGAGCAGCCAGGGCATTGTAGCAAGACTCCACCTCAAAACAAACAAAATCTAAAGAGGCTAGAAAGACACCAAAGGACCTGGAGCCATGTGTGATAATCGTAACTCCATGGGAGGAGGGTGCTTGCAACTCTTTAGAATGGTTGCTAGGCTCTTTGATAAATAGTCATATTATCTCTAGTTTGCAAATACAAAGATTGAAACACAAGAAGGCAGAATATTTTGCTTTAGCTCACTACCTGGTTAGTGGCAGATTCAGGATTAGAACTCGTGTCATTAAGTCCCAGTGCAGCGTGCTGTTTTCATCAGTCCCGCTGACCCTGGAGTGCTGTGTCTACTTCCAGTTCTGGCATTGCTCACTCAAAACCCAGTCGGCCCAGGACCCCCTGAGTCTCCATTCTGAAATCCTCCCTTTCCTCTTGCTCATTTTCATCCCCACTTCCTTGCTTCCTCCTAGCATCAGGGAAGCATGGGCTGCGTTTTTCTGTGGAGAAAGGTGAGAGCGGTGGTCATGCTTAATGTTCCCGCTGAGGTCACCCGCGGCTTCCCAGTCCCTTAAGCCCTGGTTTCATAGGCTGCTGTCAGGCCTGCTGGACAAAGGTTCCACAACCATACTCCTCTCTGAGCCAAGCCGGTGGGAGCTTAGCTTAGGTGCAAACACTATTTCCTTGGGGCTTTTCCTTCTTCACAGTAGGAGAGTCCTAGATTCCCAGTGGAGACCGGAGGGCACCCAGGCCCTCAGACCCCGTTCCCAAGAGAAGCAGAACTGTGGGCAAAGAGGTGGAAGCCAAAGCCAGAGCCCTCCCCTCGTCAACACATGAAACACAAGCAGAAGGGACCTCTGGGAAAGGAGAGAAAATGTGTTCCCTTGATGGTCCACAGGGTTCGATGTGGGAGAGAAGAGCTTGCCTCAACCTGCGAAGGTGCCGAGGTAGAAAAGCTGGGACAGTGTTTAGTTGAGGGTCCATTTGTCTCCCGGGTCCAAAAAGATTCTAAATGATGATGCTAAGACATGTTTTGGCTCACAGTAGTGGAAACTCTGAAGTGTGGTTGTACCGTGTTGTCCGATTGAAGGGGCTCTTCTAAACTGTCAGATAGACACGATGGGTTCACAGTGTTCTGGGGCGACCTAAGCTCTTTCTCTTGCCAGGGGCTCGGGGAGACCCAGGGCTAGCATCCTTCTCCATTCTGACCTGTCTGGGCGGTCAAGCTTTTCTGTTTATCGGCCTGTATCAAAGACCTGATCCTCAGTCTGGCTGGAGCCAAATCCTCAGCCCCTCCCTGTGCCTTCACTGCCAACTGCTTTCCGTGTGAAGACTGCTTCTTCTGTCCTGTGCTTGGGGTGTCCTGCTCCAATGGGAACGTGGCTGTGAGTCTGTCTGGCATCTCCCTGGTGAAGGGCCTGGCCCCTTAGGGCTCACATGCTCCTCCTTGTGCTCCAGTCTTCCTTCCCATGGTCTTCTGGTTAACATCTGTGTCCTCATCCTTGCCTTTCTTGGCTAGGCCCAAGGTCTACGAGGGGCCAGGATGTGAATATAGCCCCTGGACAAATGTGTCACTGACATCAAACATCTGGCCACAGGGTCAGAGCTTGGGAGAGACCATCCTGGAATCTTCTGGAGCCTCGAGAGAGGTTTTAACTGGGGCACAAGCATTCATGGGCCCATGCAGGCTCTGCTGTATATTTTCCAGGACAACTCATTCAAGTAATGAGAATCTTGTCCCAAGCCAGGCATGGTGGTGGTGCACACCTGTAATCCCAGCATGCTTTGAGGCTGAAGCTGGAGAATTGCAAGTTCGAGCCTAGCTCGAGCAACTTGATGGTTTAGTAGGAGCTGCCTCCAAATTGAAAAAAAAAAAAAAATACTAAGGCTGGAGAGATAGCCCAGTGAGAAGTTGGGTTCTGCCCCCGAAGGCCCAGCCCTCTGATAGGGGCTCCAGTGATAGGGATCCCCCAGACGTGTGTGTGGACCCAGCTCAGCTGCAGAGAATCTACTGGTGGTCACAGAGTATTGGACGAGGGCCCATCTCCCCGCAGGAGCAGAAGGGCAGTGGGAGGAAGTACCCCAAACAATCCAGTGGGGCATACCTCAGTGGTCTCTCCTGCGCCACCTAAAGAGCAAGCAGGACTCAACCACAGGCCTCCTCTTGGCTGGCCACCTCCTTTTCTTCCTGGTGAGGTGCTTTGTTGCTAAGGCAACAGAGTCTGAGGCTCCTCTCTCTGCCCCACCTTAATGCCAGCCAGGCCAAAGCAGGGCAGGGGTTCCATGGAGGGAGGCCAGGGGCGCAGCTGTCTGCTGGTGTCTGGGTGGGGGCTGTGGAGTGAGCAGTCCCAGCTGGTGCCAGCCTCCAGCTGCACCTTATCTGTCCCTGGCAGTGGGAGCTGCAGTGTGCCTGGAATGCTGAGCAGCGCCAAGGGGAGGGGGCTGGCAGATGGTTGCCCAGTCTGCCCTGTGCCACCCCCCATCCAGCTGAGACCTGGAGCCTTTGCCTGGGGGAGAGAGAAGCAGGAATTCATGTCTGGATCCTAGAGGAGAAGGACAGATAGGGAATTCTGGGGCAGGGGTATGACAGGGAAAGAAATCTCATTGGGAACAGAATTGGGGGTTAGGAATCTCTAGGGGTCCTCCTCTGGCATGCAGACAGGAACCACCCAGAGGAGAGGTGGAGAGAAAGGGGCGGGCTCAGAATCCCCACATGGTTTTAGAGAGACAGGAATCTTCGAAGCACCCAGGGGGAGAGCTGGTGGCAGGAGAGCCAGTATGGTTGGGTGGCCCTGGGATCCAGACGGGAAACAGGCAACTTTAAAGCAATCAGAGCCAAGGTTGGGAAGGCCCAACCCTGCCTTCCCTGCCCTCTTCACAACCCCACCTCACCCTGCAGAAGCTCAGGCCGGGAGTCCCTCCGAGGGCCCGACCTCACTACTTCGGCCCGTTCCCTTCAGCTAGGCAGGAAGTGTAGGGCTGCCTGGACGGCCACACGGACAGGAAGGCTGCCCTGACAGCCTCACCCAGGGGCCAGCGCCGGAGCGGGCACGGCATCCAGAGGCCAGAGAGGGTCAGGGCGTGGAGGGTGCGCCACGGCGAAGAGTTGGCTCCAAGGCCCTCCGCCCTTCTGCCCTGTTCTCCCTGCCTGTCCCTCCCACCCTGGGCAGAGCCAGCTGCAGGAACCCAGGCTGCGCTGCGGGCCGCGGACGGGCACAAGTGCCCTTTGGATGGCTGGCTTCCTCCCTCGCGTCTCCACCTCTCCCAGGCCCGCAGGCTGGCTCCCCCAGACTGCCTTCAGCTAAGAGGCTACTCTAAGCTAATTGATCTCCCGGCTGTTGGCTAAAGTAATAGGGAATTGATGTAAGTAACTAAGTGCCTCTGGGGGCCAAGCGAGGGCTGGAGAGGAGGAGCTTCCTTCGTGCCCAGCCAAGCTCAGTCCTCACCCCTGTGCCCCAGCACCCAGAGGCTGAACGGGGACCTGCGGAGGGGGAGGGGTCGGGAGCGCCCACTGTGGGAAGAGGTTGTTTCTGAGCGCGCCTCCGCTTGTGCAAAGCAGCTGCGCATCCAGGGGGTGGAGAGGGAGACTGAGGAGGGGGCACGGCGCTGGGGTTGGGGGAGTATCTCCCGCACAGGGTTCACTCCTGCCCGAGGCAGACCCCCTTGCCAGGTCCCTGCTCCCCGGCCTGGCCTCCTCCCCGCTCTGGAGTGCACGGGTGTCTCTCCGCCCATCCTCCCCAGCTGAAGGACTGGACAGTGCTCTCCAGCAAGGCCCATTTTCCTGCCTTTGACGGAGCCTCCTGGGCACAGACTTCCCTCACTTGCCACCCCAGAAACCTCTATCTACCCTTTGGCTGAGGACTTCCCAGTCAGGGCCCTTGGGTGGGCACTGTGGGGTGCAGAACTGGGAAGGGAAGAGCAAGATGTGGTGCCCCGCCGAGCCAGAGGGTAGTGCTGGGCACTGGGCCGAGTTCCGCCTGACTCCGCTTCTCAGCTCCTTCCGATGGCACGAAGGGACCCTCAGGGGCTTGCTCAAGTGGTCTGTGTCCAGACGCGACCACTGCTCCAGCGTCGGGAGAGAACCCCTGGACACCAGCCAGGCCAATCAGCCTGCGTATAATGGCCACGCCGCACCAGCTTCCCTGGACACCTGAACGGGACACCCTCCTTAGGGGATATTAAAAACAACCATGAAATTAGCTGTGTTCCCCAAGAAATCAGAAGAACAGAGAATGTGCAGGCCCGGGCTCTCCAAGACCACTCCAGAGAGAAAGGAAGGGCAAGCAGGGATCTTCCTGAGGTCCTGTGAGCCCCAGAAAGAAAAGCCCCTCCCACCCCCTCCTACGGATGCCCTCGATGTGCCAACATGCCCTGAGGTCTGGGAGGTGGGCTCTGTGTGTGTCTCTAACTGAGGCGCCGCAGCATCGTTGCAGGAGTAGAATGTCCCCAGCACAGACTGCTGCAGCGGCTCGGCCGTGGCAGCCGCTGACGCAGACTCCTCGTGACCTGCTCGGCGCCCGTGTGCACCTGGGGCGATGTGTGCACGAGGCTAGAAAGTGGACGTCTGTGGACGTCCGTGAGGCGCACGTAGCTGCGAGGACGTAGCTGTGGGAAGGAGCGTTTGAGCCAACAAGCCTCTTATTGCATGCAGGGCACATACTAACAAAATTAATCATCGCTTTCAGTCTTGCTTTGAAATTGACAAATTTCCTTCACTTTCACCATGGGGTGGGGTTCTAACACCAGAAGAGGCTCAATCTCTTCCTTGGGAAAGATGAGGTTTAGAGGTGTTTTGTGACTCGCTTGAGGGGAGGTCACCTAGCCAGGAAATGACCCAGTCAGACCCGGTCAGGTCCAGATCGTGTGAGAGCAGGTTCTCTGGATGTGGCGGTGGCTGCGGGAACAGGAAGGATGTGTGAGCTCCCAGGATGCACCGGGCTCCCCGGCGGCCCATGCTGCCCCGAGAAGCGGCGTGCTGCGGAGGGAGAGAAAGGGTGCAAAAGGGGAAGGCCCCGAAACCCATCCCTGGGTTGAGCGTGTCACACTTCGGGCTCCTCTGCCCTCTTATGGCACCACCTGCCAAGTCCCAAGCACGGATGAGCCCACGGCTGGCTTTCTCTAGAGTGGCATGGCGGAGTGTCTCCGGAAGCTGCCCACCGCAGGGGAGTGTGTGGTCACAGTGCAGACCCCGTCAGCGTCCTTGTGTGGGGGAGGCCGCCCGGCAGCCCGGCTGTGTCTGTTGTCAGCCTGCTCTCCCCAGTGACCACGGCGAACTTCTTTCTCCACAGCGCCTTCCTAGTTCCCTGCTCCTCTCTCACCCTCAGCAACTGACTTTGCCTCCAATTTCACTCCTCAAAAATTAAACAAACAAATAGAAGCCTCAGGCAAGACCATTGCCTCAAAGGTCCCCTCCACCTCATCTTAGATCACATCTCCACCTACTCTTTCCACCTTCTTCCCTTCTACCTTTGAAGGAACATCATCCTCCTGATCCTCCCTCCCTTCTCCATAGGCAATCTTTCCTTTTCAACCAGAGTTGTCTCACGACAGTTTAATGGGTCCCACTTAAAAACATGTACCCTCTATACTTCCAGCTACTCAAGAGGCCGAGGCAAGAGGAATCATCCTGGAAGTTCAAAACCAGCCTGGGCAACACAATGAGACCCTGATCTCAAATTTTAAAATTGCTATGATGACAGCACAATTTATTGAGTACTTACTATGCATCAGGCTTTGGGCTAAGATTACAAACTAAAACATACGCATCTCTCAACTTCAAAGCACCCTTCAGCTCCCACATTATCTCTCTACTTCCATTCATAGAGTCCTTGAGAGTAACGTGTATAGTTCCTGTTCCCCATTTGCTCATCTTTATCTCACTTTCGGATCTATGCCAACCTGTCTTTTTCCATCACACTGCTCTTCCTAAAATAGTTCTAGCTCAGGCCACTAGCAACTTCATATTGTCAAAGCCAGCAAACGTTTGCTTCTTTGTTTTTTGGTTTTTGAGGCAAGGTCTCCTTGTGTAGCCCAGGGTGACCTCAAATGCCTGGTGATCCTCCTTCCTCGGCCTCCTGAGTGGTGAGATTACAGACATGTGTCACCCCCCCCCCCAGCAAACATGTGTTATCCTTGATCTTGGAAGCAGGTTGATTTTATCTCCTTCTTTAACCTCTTTCTTTTCAGGTCTTCCTCTTAGGCTGTAACTACTCTTTTCTTTCTTTCCCAGTTCATTCTCTTCTCCTTGGTCATTAGCGTTATCTCTATCCAAGGTAGCCCCACATTTTATTCTTCTTTTAAACCACCTTTTAAACCCTTAAATCATAACAGTAGTATATACTTAAGGGTACAACTTCAAGAATCTTTGTATTGGTATATCTTACAGTGCAATATTAACATACTACATTGGTTATTACACCGGTATGTATGTATAGAACCAAGGTAAACATTTCTAGCCCACCAGAAAGTTCCTTCGGGCCTTGTCTCAGGCAATACCACACTATCAGAGTTAGCCGCATTCTGTCAGTGTAGGTAAGCTTCACCCCACCTACACTTCCCAGAGTATATGTAACCTCCACCCAATGTCTGCTTCTTTGTCTCTGCTTTTGCTGAGGATTATGCCCGTGAAGTTTAGCCATACTGTGTACAGCAGTAACTGATTCTTTTTTGGTTCCTTGTAGTGTCTCATTATATGAATATACCACAATTGATCCTTCTACTGTTAATGGACATTTGGGTTATTATCAGGTTTTTTTTGATTCTCATAAATAAAGCTACTAAGACATTCTTATTCAATTTTTTTTTTTTTTTTTTTTTTTTTTTTTGCTTTTTGGAGACAGGGTCTTGCTTTGTAGTTCAGGCTGGCCCTGAGCTCACTATGGTGCCCAGGCAAGCTGCCGCAAACTCAGCAATCCTCCTGTCTCTGCCTCCCGAGTGCTGGGATTACAGGCGTGAGCCACCACGCCCAGCATTATATGTGGTAACCGGGGATCGA
>PVIC010042396.1:0-15835 GCA_004025085.1 Thryonomys swinderianus
TTTTTTTTTAAATAAAATGGAGTAGTTCTCTGCCATACAGAATGATAGGTTTGAGTCATTTATATTCAAATGGACATACCTTGTGGACATACTCATAAGTGAAATAAACACACCACAGATGTGTAAATATCATATCTTTTCATGTATGATAGATATTGTGAAACAGAAAATACTCATAGGGAAAAGGGGGGTAGGAGTAAGTAAAGAAGGAAAAGAAAAAATTTGATGTTAAATAAAAGGAAGCAAAGCTTATATATACAGGGGGCAGGAGGGTAGCGGGTAGGGGAATAGGAAAAAATGAGAATTAAGTTGTATCATATACTGGTACAAATTCTCAATGTTGAGTTTGATCATGATGCATATGTAAAATGTACCAATAAAGATTTAAATCTAAACACACACACACACACACACACACACATTTTTTTTTTTTTATCCAATCTCCAGTTGATGGACATTTGGGTTGTTTCCAAGATTTGGCTATCACAAACTGAGCTGTTATAAAGATGGGTGCACATATGTCACTGTGATATGAATCGTTCAATTCTTTCATGTATAACAGGGGAATAACAAGGTCAAAGGGAACCTCTAATTCTCTCTCTCTTTTTTTTTTTTGAAATAGGGTCTTCTTTGTAGTTCAGGCTGGCCCTGAACTCACTACATAACCCAGGCAAGCCTTTAATTCAGCAATCCTCCTATCTCTGCCTCTGGAGTGCTGGGATTATAGGCATGAGCCACCATGCCCGGCACTGTGGTGTGTGGTACTGATTGCTGGTGGGTGTGAGTCACCATGCCCAGTACTATAGTAGGTAGTTACCAGGGATCGAACTCGGGACCTTGCACTTGCTAGGCAGGCACCAGAACCACTAAACTAAATCTCCAGCCCTAATCCTCAATTTTTGAGAAATCTCCACAGTGGTTGCATGAGTCTACATTCCCGCCAACAGTGGAGAAGAGTCCTCTTCATTTCTTGATGACATAATTAGAAGCAGACTCAGGTTCTACAGGTTCCACAGCTTATATAATTTGGGTGATCCCTTTAAATGAACTATAAAAACATTCATCTTTCATAATTTGAGGAAAACATGTGACATGTGACTTAACTAAGGTCCCTCTTACCCTTGAAGGTTATGGAAAGGCCTTGTGTGGGTGAAGGGTCCTGAAACTGAGGCCTCACTAGTTCCCCAGGAACCAGTTTGTGGACATCCTTATACACAGCCAGGGTGAGGACACACCTTCCGGGCTACGGGTGCGAGAGGCTGTCAGACTGCACACTGCTGACTGTCCACTACAGCCCTGTTGTCCACAGTACAGGGCAGGTGGGGCCTTGGGCCTGAAACATTTGGCAGTAGTTTCACTGCTCTTTTTTGAAAGAGATTGTCTCCTGTCTGGGACTCTCACACACTTTGCTCTCCCTGCTCCAACTTCCACAATATCACCACAGCCCACTGGATTGTACGTTCAGATCTCTGCACCTGCTGTAGCTGACACCCACCGCATCTGTCTAGCTATCTCACAGGCTTCCTTCCCTGGCCTCTGACCACTGTTCTCTCAGAAGTCTGAAGGAAGAGCTCTCCCCTAAGCGGTCCAGGGGCATGACACATTTCCCTATAATTCTTTAAAAGGCCAGTACCGGGTTGTTAAGTTTAACTCTTGATCTGGGACATCTAAGCAGGGGTGGGATAGAGGCAGGGGAGGCTCAAGCTCTTAGAAATGAATTAGGGCTGTGAAGTCTGCTCTTAGGAAAGCAAACTAAGCCCTTAATCAATATAACTCATCCCATATAAAATAGTAGGAAAGAATAAAGGAAGGAAGAACATAGCTACATTGAAAGCAGGAAGGGAATCTATCAGAAACTAATAAAATCTCCTGAGCAGTGGGGATCAGTTAGATCTAGACTTTTTAAAAAGCACAAGCCAACAAACCACAGGTTGTTGGACCATGCAGGAAGTATCCTCTGCCATTGTACAAGGAGCAGAGAATGGTGCCAGAATAGAGCACGTAGAATGAATGATAAGCTGGGGTCTTGCAGAGAGCAATAAGCAATTTTTTTTCCCAAGTGCTGTTAGCTCTGCTTACTGTGGAGTTATGCCTTCAGAGAGCAGACTCCATGGGTCACACAGAGACAGGCAGCCTTCAAGATCAGAGCTAGCACTTGGAAGGCATCAGGAAACTGGGCACCTGGGGCCAGCTGGTGAAGTATCTTACATCATTTTTAAGGAAAAATGAGGTCAGACTAAACTTGTTTTTTATAAATTGAATGAACAAAGGAGATTTCTTTCTTTCTTTCTTTCTTTCTTTTTTTTTTTTTTTGAGACAAGGTCTCGCTTTGTAGTTCAGGCTGGCCCTGAGCTCACTATAGAGCCCAGGCAAGCCTCGAACTCAGCAATCTTCCTACCTCTGCCTCCCGAGTGCTGGGATTACAGGCTTGAGCCACCAAGCCCAGCATCTGTGTGATGAGGTACTGATTGCCAGTGGACTTACCACGCCCAGTATTGTTGTATGTGGTTACCAGGGATTGAACCAGGGACCTTGCACTTGGGAGGAAGGTGCTGGAACCACTGAGTCAAATCTCCGGCCCACAAAGGAGATTTCTTAAGATGGATGACCCTGCCGGGTGTATTCTCTATGGGTCTATCTCCTCCATGGAGGGACTGAGATGAGATGTAGTCTCTTAGCAGTAGGTGAGCTCAGAGAAGGCCCACAAGTGGCTCTCTGAATAAGGCACCCAGAGACCCCAAATCTGATCCTCTTCTAACCTCTGACTCCAGCAGCCTCCGTAGTAAACAGATAGCACATATGAATGTGTCCACCCAAGTGAAAAGGCCACTGGGACACAGTCCCACACCACTTCCTGCTAGATCCAGGGCTGCCTGGGTGGTTGTGTTCAAGGTAAAGGGCAGTGTTCCACCCCCCCCCCCAACTATGCATCTGCCCAACATGGAGAGTGGCTAGAATATGTGTTCATGACACACTGTGAAGTAAAACAAATACAAAATAAGAGATTATTAAATGCATTGTGAAGAGTGGACTTCTCTGGATGGAACTGGACGCCACTGTACTTGGTGTTTTTCTGAGTTTTCTGGGCACAGCACAACCGAGATGTATTACTCGTCAGCTGTGTGTCCATCCTGTGGATGCAAAGCGGCATCTGACACAAAGTAGAGCCATAATAAGCAGGTGGAGTGAATGAAGTTGTTGCTCTTGCAACCGGCAGAAGCTTGAGTGCTGTCCCAAAGCAACAGAAAACTGTTCTGAAGGAAGGACACCCACGAAAGCCGCATTCAGTGAAACCATCTGAACTTTGTTCTGTGATCAGGCAAAACTGACAAAGTTACCATTAAGGTAGAGAAATGGAATACAACAGCTCTGTCGGCCAGTCTGAGTACCAACAAATAGCTGAACCTCAGTTACCTTTACTCCCATCTCACTTCTTCAGTGCCCAGGACAGACAGCCTCTCATGATCCTCTTTATTTCTTTTGGTCCCAACTTGATTGTTGTATGGTATTAAGTCTAATATACATGATTATACTCCATTGATTGACATCACTTTATTGTATGTCACTGTGTCCTAGACACTCTACATTATCTAACTTAATCCTTAATCCTTTTTTTTTGAGACAGGGTCTTGCTTTGTAGTTCAGGCTGGCCCTGAACTCACTGTGTAGCCCAGGCAAGCCTCGAACTCAGCAATCCTCCTGCCTCTGCCTCCCGAGTGATGGGATTACAGGCGTGAGCCACCATGCCTGGCGTTGTGGGTGTGGTACTGATTGCTGGTGGGCATGAGTCACTGCACCCAGTATTATATGTGGTTACTGGGGATCAAACCAGGGACCCGGTGCTTGCTAGGCAGGTGCTGGGACCACTGAGCCAAATCTCTGTCCCATATCTAACTTAATCTTTATAAGAATCTTATGAGGGGCCAGAGGGTTAGCTCAGTGGTTCCAGCGCCTGCCTCCCAAGCACAAGGACCTGAGTTCGATCCCCGGTAACCACATATAATGCTGGGCGTGGAGACACGCCCACTAACAATCAACACCGCATACCACAATGCCGGGCGTGGTGGCTCACGCCGCGCGTGGTGGCTCACGCCTGTTATCCCAGCACTTGGGAGGCAGAGACAGGAGGATTGCTGAGTTCGCAGCGGCTTGCCTGGGCACCATAGTGAGCTCAGGGCCAGCCTGAACTACAAAGTGAGACCCTGTCTCAAAAAAAAAATCTTATGAGATGGGTTTATCAGCTCCCTTTCAAAATGAGGAACAGAGGCCAGGAGAATGCTGGTGCCTCACCAAAGAGAAGGAAAGGCTGGAACCAGGGTGTCCTACGGTTCCTTTCCTGTCCACCCAGCTACAAGCTCACATGGCTGCTCTGTCCCTAGCTCCCAGAGTTGCCCTGCTGTGGACCATCACTGTCACTGATCCTGTCTCTCTCAGCACCTGACACTGAGATGCTCTGGGGAGGTTTGTTAAATTCCATGGAAATCACCGGGAAGCTTCAGCCCAGAGAGAAACAGGGATCAAGGAACGTCAGGCAGCTGGGGACTGTTCTGTGTCCTACTCAGTGATCTCAGTGAGCGCAGTGGAGTGGAGCCTGCTGCTCAGGCAGAGAAAGCCAGAGGGGGGGACATACTGGCTGTGTCTGTGTGTGTGAGTGTGTGCACTGTGCATCCATGTGGTGCCCCTGGCTTCACAGCAGCCTGCATGTTGGGAAGTCTGCTCTGTGAGATCCCAGGAAGCTGCAGAAGCCCACCTCGGAGCTCTGTGGTAGATACAGAAGCCTGCTGAGAAGAACCAACCAACACTATCAGGAATTTGCAAGCAGTTGTTAAACAGCACAATGCCCCAAAACTGAATTATATAAACTTTTAAATAACTGAGTAATATTAAAAACAAAAGACATAAAGGCTCAAAACTCATCACTCCCTAATTGTGTATTATCCTGTACTGTTATCTATGATCTTGGTGTTCTTTTCCATCAGCTGTGTCTGTCTGGAGGGTGCAAGGACTGTGTCAGTGACAGAAGTCACTGAAGGACTGATTACCCCACGACAATCTGCAATCATTAAACAGAGCACCATTTATCGTTCTGTAGATTGTCTATTCAGTGACAGAAAATGTGAATAATGCAGATTTAAAAATGTTAGATTTGCACCTATTACATTGTAAACAACAACAAAAGCCCTGAAGAAATATTATTCCAGAGGATGCAAAAATGTTTGTCCTACTCAGCAAAAAAAATCTCTATCAATTGATGAACAAGTGAAATTCTATCATCTCACTTTATTGTTTCACGTTAGTCTGACGCATTAACGTAAATAAAGATGTCAAACAGTGTTAGTGTCAAAACTATGCTCATTGATCAGTTGAGCTGCAAACACAGGTTGTCTATAGAAACAAGAGGTCAGCAAAAAAATCAGTGGGAGAATTAATTGGCTACATGGAATTTGTAAGAACAAGCAGTATGTATTTTATTGTTATTTGTAGACTGTGTGTGATATCTATTATAGTAACAACTTAAAACAAATTTATGCATACCTCTGCGCCCTTTTGCCCTGTGGGAGCCAGTTGTCAGACATTTTTCAGGATGCCACTGGCAGATGTGGCCATGGCCTTGGGCAGGGCTTGGAATTAGGAGGATGTTTCAGTTTGGGGCACAGAGGTAGTTATTAATGATACTTTAGGAGACAGTGAAGTTTAGCAGGTAAAATCAGGAAGGAGCCAGCGCCTTATCCTCCCCTCTGTGCTCCACAGTCTTCTCCCTACTCTGTAAAAGGAGCAGATTGGGCCAGATTGGCATTTCTCAGATTTTTGACAAGTCACATTTCTATGCATTACACACAATACACCGTTATGACTGTGACTTGGCGCAGACGCCCTTGCCAGGGTCATCCATCCCCGAAGCCTTCAGACGGATGAAACATTTGGCAAGTATGTCTTTGTGCAGCAGCTTCCTCATCCTGGGGTCTTGCTCAGAGGGGCACACAGCCAGTAAGGTCGTCTGGACAGCACACCTCAGACCGTGTCACCTCCCTCCTCCTGGGCTGGGCCACAGCCTCCTGGCTCCTCCCTGACTAGGGGCTGCGCCCCGTCCTCACTCAAGGGCTCCATCTCCTCTCCCAGCTCTGCTCCCTCCAGCACTCATCAGTTCTGCCTTGTGCTGCAAGTACATTTTTTTATGTTTGATCTCTCACTAGGTTGTACATTCTTCAAATGTCAAAAGCAAGCAGGCGTCACGCACACCTATAATCAGCAGGACTCCACGGGCTGAGGCAGAGGGATCGTGAGTTTGAGGTCAGCTGGGACTACATAGCTGGTTCAAGGAGACACTAACTGTACGGTAAGACACTACCTCAAAAGGGAAATTAAGTAAACAGACAAAAAGCATGTTGCAGTCAACTTTGAACTTCTGCCATCCCTCAGCCCATCTCAAGTTTCTGATTTGAGACAGGGTACATCACAAATCCAAGCAAGTACTTGTTGAACAAATAAGGGAGGGAAGAAAAAAGGAAGGAAGGAAGGAAGGAAGGAAGGAAGGAAGGAAGGAAGGAAGGAAGGAAGGAAGGAAGGAAGGAAGGAGGAAGGGAGGGAGGGAGGGAGAGGAGGAGGGAAGGAGGGAAGCAGTACACTGCATGCCTAGTTCATATATGGCCGAGTCACACGCAGCCGCCCAGATGTAAAGCCTCTCATCTACCCTGCCGCTAGGGTCTTGGAGTCTACAGTCCAAACCCACGTGAGCGTGGCAAGCCTAACAGCTCTCCCCAGCCCCCTCCCACTGAGCGTGGCTAAGAAGTCCTATCTGGAGCCTTCCTACCTCCCAAGAGTCTGTCACAGAGTCCACAGGGCCCAGTGGGCAGGGCTGGCTGTAGAGCTGGGCAGGGCCGAGGCCAGGCCACCAGGCTGTGCTGTGCGACCTTACTCTCGAGGCCTCACCTTTCTCCTCAATGTTGACCTGTTGCCTCCCTTCCAGGGTACGATGAGGCGTCAGCACAGTCAGAGTCAAGCCCCTGTCCCCCTGCACTGGTGTGAAGAGCCAGGCTTGTCTTCCCCACTGCTTCCATGCTTTGGGGCAGCTCTGATTAACAGAGTGGCTCTCCTTTGTAGACCCGAAGGGGCTGCTCAGACCCTGACTGCCTGCTGCTCTGTCCCTGGGGTGCTGGGAGCTCTTCTCCAGGCCACACGTGGCCACCCCTGCCCCTCCTCCCAGATCTGCCGCTCTGTCCCTCTCCAGCCTCCGCCCCGTGTGTGTCATGGTCAGCAGGTTGGGGATGTCAACAACTCCCCTGCCCCGGTCCCTGACAGCACTGTGGATTGCAGTTCTTTATCTGGTTAATGAGTAGCCAAAGCAGCTGCCCACATCTAGCCCCGTGACCAACCTCACACTTCTATGCTGCAAGGCAAGTGGCCCAGAGCAGCTTGCCTTTGCTCAGGATGGGACAGGTGCCATCCAGAGCCACGAGACCACTCTGATGAAGAGACTGGGCTAGGAAAATTGCACTGAATCCATCCTAGCTCTGAGGCTAAGTGCTGTGGCTCCTTAAACTCAGGGGACCTTGAGTCTCAGTTTGGTGATTGGTGAATTGGGAGAAATGGTCTGCATGGCACATGGCCCAGAGTTACAGCAGCCGGCCCAGTCAAACTGTCTTTTCCCAGGTCTGTGTCCCTCGAGAGAGGAGGAGCCCCTGAGGCTGGGCCCTTCCCCTTCCTCCCTAGGTGCTGGCTCCTTGCCCAGGCCCTACCTAGTAACAGCAATAGCTCCCTGCTGCTTCCTAAACTGATGGGTAAAAGCTATTGTCCCTGTAGTCCTTACTCTCTGTTCCCTTGTCCTGTGAAGCCCCTTCTGGTCTGGTGTTTTCCATCTGCTTCCTTCTTTCCTGTGTCTGGGTCTCCATGTACCTTTTCCAAGTGACATTTATCACACTTGGCTATATTTTTATGGCTCCCTCTCTAGTTTTTATCCTCTGTGGTACCTCTTAATGTTCTAAACAGATGCTATGACATCAGGAAGAGTGATCCTACCATGTTTCCCAGAAAATAAGACCTAACTAGAGATCAAAAGAACTAGTCTGGATCAACCTATCCTTGTCTTCGTTATTATTATGGAGTAGCCAACAGGCAAGAGAATAGTGAGGTACAATCTTCTGTATCATGCTGGCCATCACCATGGTAGCAACCAGCTATTAATTACAACTGGAGTTTACATTCTAGTTCGGTCTTATTTTCAAGGAAGCACAGTATTTCTTGTTATATCTTGAAGTCACATTTTCATCATAGACATTTACAGGTTAGTGAAAGAATTCTTAATTACTGTCATCCAGGTAAGACTCTACAGGTCTAAAATCCTTTTCCATTCTTATTCTCACGTGACTGTGAGTTAGTCTCATCTCTGTTAGAATGGTTATTGTCAGAAAGAGAACATAAAACAAGCTTGACTGATGTAGAGAAAAGGGAACTCACATGCTGTTGGTAAGAATATATATTAGTGCAATGATTCTGGAAAACAGTATGAAGGTTCCTCAAAATTAAAAATAGCCAGGCTGGGAATGTAGCTCGGTGTTGTCACACCTGCCTGGCAAGTTCAAGGTCCTCTAAGTTCCATCCCCAGTGCTGAAAAAAAAAAAATTAGCACTACCATAAAAACCAGCAACTCTATTACAGGGTGCATTGCCAAAATAAATGAAATTGATATATCAAAACATCCCACGTTTATTACACTATTTCCAATAGCAAAGATAGGGAATCAACCTAAAGATCCAAACAATGGATGAATGGATAAATAATGGAATATTATTCAGCCTTTAAAAGGAAATCCTGTCACTTGAGAAAACGTAGATAAGCCTTAAGGTCATTATATCTAAGTGAAATTAGCCAAACACGAAAGATAAATATTGCACTCTATAAACTTACTTATATGTGGAATATAAAAGGGGCTGAACTCATAGAAGTGCAAGGTAGAAGAGAAGGGAGGAGGGGGAGATGGAAAGAGGACCATCAAGGGTACAAAGTTATAGTTAGATAGGAGGAATAAGTTTCTGTTCCACTGCACAGAAGGGTGGCTATGGCTAACAATAAGGAATTGCATATTTTAAAATGGCAGGAAGAAGATCTGATATTGTTCTCACCTTGAAGAAATGATAAATGCAGGAGGCAATTTCATCAATGAGCAATGTATACATGTATCAAACATCAGATTGTACCCCATGGATATGTATAATTAGAAAGCATCAATTAAAAAGTAAAGCTGTGGGTCAGGTAAGACAGAGGTTATTACACCCAAGTAATAGATGAAGAAATAGAGGCCAAACACTGCCAAGCCAGGATTCACTCTCAAGACCTTCTCACTGCACACCAAGGCTCTGCTCATTCTGCTTTACAAGTCTGAACTGAAGCGGAAAGGAATCCTGTGCATGGACCCAGGAACCCACCCATGGTTCTTTCTGTCGTGCCACTGCCCCTCACCCAGCTTCCATTAGTCATCAACACCAAAGGAGACAGCTGCCTGGAGTACGACTGTGCTGTCTGGCATGGCTAGACCCAGCCCAGGCCCCGAATACACACCTTGCATTTGTGGCAGACATCTTGCTGAGGAGCAGAGCCCACAGGCCTGGTGGGTGCAGCGATGGCAGATGGAGCTACCCGGATGTTCTTTGAGCTCCTGAGGCTCTTGGCTTCTATCGAGCTGGTCTATCTAGTTCCCTCTGCAGTGCCCTAAAAACAAGAGAACAAAGCAAACATCCAGTCAAATATTTAACTGAGAAGTGAAAGAAGGCAGGTAGCCCTCTTCCTCATTTCACAAGTTGGCCTGCTCTTCTGCTCTTCCTCCTCTGCTTGTGCTGTGAAAGCACAAACTTCTGTCCTTCTGCTTCCCCCCACCCTTACTGCTGTCTCTTTTAGTCCCTGCAGTGGGCACTTGCTCCTGAGCTCTTGGAGAATTGACCAGCAGCTGTGGCCCTTTGACTAGCTGTAAAAATTATGACAGGCAATAAACTAGAACTCTGTTTCAAGGCAATAAACCAGGACCACTGGCTTATGGTCTCCTTGGATATTAGGTGGCCTCTTGCTGGGAGAAAGAGTTAGAGACAAGTTCATAATTAAATCCATTCTCAGGGCAGAGTGGACAGGTTGTTTCCAGGTATGTGTCTCCCTCATGGAAGGCAAAGCTGTTGCCAGTAGGGTCTTTCCATCCAGGGCCATGCTCTGGCCACTTTGGTTGGCATCCAGGACAAACACAAAACCAGGTCTCCCTGGGGAACATGAGCAGATGCAGGGGGCCAATGTGGTTAGGAAACAAGGGTGTCTTTGCCACTTGCTTCTTCCCTCTCTGCTGGTGGGACTCTGAGTCTATATAGGAAGTAAACTTACAAGAGTTAAGAAGCCTGGGTCTTTGAAATACTACGCAGAGAAAACTGTCTCCCATAGACTGTCCTTTTCACAAACTAGTCTAGGATAACAAACATAGTCCTCTGTAAAAAGCCATGGATCTGCAGTTTTATTTGTTGTAGTGGCTCATGTCACCCTGTCTGAAATAGCACAGAATGCAGAGGGTCATATGACCCAAGGCCATGACCCCTTTACCGCAGCTTGGACACTTCCTCTTATTCCTGCTCAGAGCATGAAGTCTGACTCCAAGCATTGTGTCTGCCAATGTCTCCTGACCACTGTGGTACAGTCCTAGCTTGGTCCACGTCCCTCTGGGGTCACGCATAGGCCTTCTGTATTTGTCATCTAACACACATTTAGAAAGGTCTATCTGATGCTGTGGTGCAGAATGAACACTGGGGAGCTGAATCCACCAGCTGTGCAACAACAGGAAAGCTATTGTCAATCTCCCTGCGTTCCATGTGCACTGAGATGAGTTACACAGTTTTTATGGACATGAGAGGTCAAAAGGAGCTAGCGTGTATAAAGTGCTTAGGAGGATCCACCATACGTGGTAAGCACTCTATGCACATTGGCTATTACGGGCACCTACTATGTGCAGGTACTGGCTGAGATGTGAGTCCACGGTCTTGTCACAGTGAATTGTGTCCAAGTCCCAGCTGCCCTGCTGATCACAGGGACCATGGAATCCCTGACCAGAATGGACTCAGTAGGATGTCAGGAATACAGGGAAGACCCCATAAACACTTGTCCTCAAAATGAAAAAGATGAAAGAAAGATCAAAAAGTATGATGACTGAAAGCAACAGAGTTCTCTTCCTGGATTCCTACCAGCAAAACAACCCTGTAAGTGCATTTGATCCAGACCTGGCCTCTGTTTCCCCAGAAGAAACATTTCTTTTTCAGGCATCTTGGCCAGTTTGGAGGACAGAGCAGCAAAGCTTTGCCCCTTCCAGGTGGTAGAGGGACTATTTATCTCTTCCAAGAGCTCCTGCCTGATCTGTGCTTCCTGCTCTGTGGCTTAGGCTTGGTATGGATATTTTTTCCTTTATTGAATTTATTGGTACATTTTAGGTACACATTATGATCACATTCAATATTGAGAATTTGTACTTGTATATGGTGTGCCTTGATTCTCATTTTTTTCCCATTCCCCTGCCCTACCTACAATCCCTAAGCCCTCTATATAAGCTTTGTATCCATTTGGATATTTTCAATTCTTGGATGATCAGGGAAGTTTTTCTCACAATTCTCCAATTATTCTCTGCATACTACCAAGAAAGAGTCATTATTGAATTGTCCCTGGCTGCTCTGGGAAGCAGCAATATTGAAATACAGAAAAACAAAGACATCTGTTCACAGATATTCATGGTCCAGGAAATTTTATCCCCAGTTATAAGGACCCACTTTAGAGGGTCTGGCATGCCCTGCACAAGGTCTCTTTCAAACCTGGTGGTAACTCTGTGTGGTGGATTTCTTACCCCTTCTCTTAGCCTTCTAACATAGAACTTGACATGTATCCCTGCAACATTTGAACTTCTGATTTCTCTCCATAGTGCCAACCTATACAGGTTTCTTTGAATATTATTTCTTCTCTCCAGTGCATATTAATTCCCCTTTCCAGTTTTGGAGAATTTTTATTTTATTTTCTTAATTGAATTCTTTATTGGTACAATAGCTCACAATCACACTTGACATTGGGGAATATGTACCAGTATATGACATGAGTTAATTATCATTTTTACCCATATCCCTACCCACCCCACAATCCCCCACCTCTTATATACATGTGCTTTCTTTTTTTAAAATCATATTTATTCTTTCCCCTCATTACTTTTCCCTACCACATTCCCTTTGAATATTTCCTATTTCTATCATACATTCTAGAACTCATATATATCTACAGGTTCTCATACCAGAGAAAAGATATAGTATTTACATATCTGTGATCTATTACTGTGTCCTCAAGGTGTGTCCATTTGCACATTAATGACTGAAACTTGTTCTTTATGGCAGAGTAATACTCCATGTTATAAAACACACATCTTCTTTATCTAGTCTCCAGGTGATGGGCATCTGGGTTGTTTCCAAGATTGGGGTATCACAAACTGAGCTGCTATGAACATGGGTGCACCTATGTCTTTACAATATGATTCTTTTAATTCTTTTGTGTATATTCCTATCGGGGAGTAGCAGGGTCAAAAGGGACCTCTAATCCTAGTTTTCTGAGGAATCTCCACACTGATCTCAACAATGGTTGCACAAGTCTACAATCCCACCAACAGTGGAGAGAGGTTCCTTTCTCCTTGCAGCCTCGTCAGCCTTTATTGCTGGTTAATTTTGCAATAGCAGCCACTCTTTGTAGAGTTAGATGAAATCTCAGTATTGTTTTCATCTGCACCTCTCAAATGACCAGTGATATTGAACATTTTTTCATATGCTTTTGGCTGCTTTTACTTCTTCCTCTAAGAAGCGTCTGTTCATTTCAGATGCCCATTTTTGAATTGAGTTTTTGAAATACTGATTAAGTTCCTATGACTGATTTTTAAAGTTCTTTATGTATTCTAGATAGTAGCCCTTTGTCTGAGAAACAGCTACGAAAGATTTTTTCCCCCATGTTGTTGGTTGTCTTTTAGCTGTGCCAGTGGTTTCTTTTGCTGTGCAGAGGCTTTTTAGTAGATTGAGATTCCATTTGTTGACTTTTTGTTTTAGTTCTCGTGTTATAGAGGTTTTGTTCATGAAGTCTCTGCTCAAGCCAATGTCTCCAAGAGTTTTACCTAACCTATTTTGCAGCAAATTTAGTGTTTTTATTTTAATGTTTAGGTCTCTAATCCATTGTGATTTCAGTTTAGTACACAGTGAAAGAGATAGGTCTAGCTTTAGTCTATGGCAGGTTAAAGCCCAGTTTTTCCAGCACCATTTGTTAAAGAGGATAACTTTCCTCCATTCAGGATGTTTGGCTCCTTTGTCAAACATAAGGTGACAGTGTATCTGGAGTTGTTTCTGGATCTTCTAATTTATTCCACTGGTCCTCGTTTCTGTTACTTTGCCAGTACCATGCAGTTTTTTTTTTTAATCACAGTGGCTTTATAGTTCAGTTTTAAGTAAGGGATTGTAATATACCCTGCCATGTCGTGGTTGCTTAAAATTGCTTTTGCTATGCTAGGTCTCTTGTGGTTCCAGATGAATTTTTTGGATTATTTTCTCTAGCTCTGTGAAGTATGGTGATGCAATTTCAATTGGAATTGCATTGAATCTGTATAGTAGTTGTGGGAGTATAGCCATTTTGACGATGTTGGTTCTCCCTACCCAGGAACAAGGGATATCTTTCCACTTTCTGATATCCTCTTCTATCTCCTTTTTCAGAGTACTGTAGATTTCAGAGTAAGAAGTCTTTCACTTCCTTTGTTAGATTGATTCCTAGATATTTCTTTTTTGGGGGGTGCTATTGTGAAAGGGATTGACTCCCCAATTTCTCTTTCAGTGAGTCTGTTGTTGTATATACAAAGGCTGTTGGTTTTTGAGCACTGACCTTGTACTCAGCTACATTACTAAATTTGGCAATTAAGTCTAGCAGTCTTTTGGTTGAGTTTTTAGGATCCTCTATATAGAGGATCATATCATCAGGGAATAATGACAGTAACAAACTTCTTCCTTACCTATCTTTATTCCTTTTATTTCTTTGTCTTGCCTAATTGCTGTGGCTGTTTCCAGCACTATATTGAACAAGAGTGATGACGGCAGACGTCCTTGTCTCATTCCTGATCTTAGTGTAAAAGGTTTCAGTTTTTGCCCACTTAGTATAATCCTGGCTGTTGGTTTCTCGTAAATAAGTCTTGAGGAATGTGAAGGCTATTTCTGAGTTCACCCAGGTTATTGTTTGACATATTGAATCAGACAGAGCCCTCCAGCGCTCCACTAGAGACCTCTTTCCAGGAGCTATGGGAGGACACTGCAGGTTGACAGAGGCGAGATGATGGATACACCAGAAATTAGTTTAGGAAGAGAAACATATATTTTTACAGACATGACTTTTATTTTTTCCATGTCTTTTTTTGTGAAAAATGAAACAAAATTTCATAACATAATAAAAGAATAACAATAGTTAATACATTGTGTATCATTATCTGCAAAGTGAATTACTGTGCTTGACCCAATATTTAGTGGGGTTCAGAGCTTGTGGTGCCACAGGAAGAGACCAAAGAGTGTGTCACAACAGCTGTGCTCATCTCCTGGGTGTCAGGCCCTTATCTCAAGAAGCTTCTAGTTAGTCTCTAGAGATATGGCTTAATTATTACATTCGGAAACCACACCCAGAGGTCTGCAATATCTGCTGCAATTTATTCTTTAACTAATACTGACGGCTTCTAGAGTGGGAAATATCTGTGACTAGGGACTATTTTGCTCTCTTTGGAAGGAATGAAGTTAATTTCTATTCTGGTTCCCTTCTTTCTCTGCTCACAAACAGCCTGCTCCCTCTACTAGTAGAATAAAGCAAATTCTTGAGCTGGCCATTCAGTGACTTTTGTGACCTGGCCCCAATCTGTCTTCCCAGTCAATTCTAGAAAAGACCCAACTCTGGTTAAATCCTCATGGGAGCTGGGACTAGACACTCAGCCCCACCCCTCTCCTCCTCCCCTCACTCATTCGCTCATACCCCAAATATCTAGGAGGTGCCCATGTACCACATTGTGTGAGTCCCTGAGGACAGATGCTCTCGGGACACATGTATTTCCTTCCCTCTTCCCAACTGGGCCAAGAGCTTGGAATCTAGGGCCAGAGATTTAGTGCAGTAGTTCTGGCCCCTGCCTAAAATGTGTGAAGTCCCTGGTTCAATACCAGGTAATCACATACAACAATACCGGGCATGGTGACTCACGCCCACCAGCAATCAGTACCACATACCACAGTGCCAGGTGTGGAGGCTCACACCTTGTCATCCCAGCACTTGGGAGGTAGAGAGGCAGGAGGACTGCTGAGTTGGAGGCTTTCTTGGGCTACATAGTGAGCTCAAGGCCAGCCTGAACCAAAGCAATACCCTGTCTCAAAAAAAAAAAGAAAGAAAGTTTGGAGTCTGCACAAGGTCCTCCCTGGGGAGAGGTCTAGCATTTGGCGATTTCTCCCATGTGGAATGTGAAGAATGAGAGAAGAGGGCCGGAGGGTTAGCTCAGTGGTTCCGGCGCCTGCCTCGCAAGCGCAAGGACCTGAGTTCAATCCCCAGTAACCACATATAATGCTGGGCGTGGAGACACGCCCACCAACAATCAACACCGCATACCACAATGCCGGACATGGTGGCTCACGCCTGTAATCCCAGCACTCGGGAGGCAGAGACAGGAGGATTGCTGAGTTCGCGGCTTGCCTGGGCTACGTAGTGAGCTCAGGACCAGCCTGAACTACAAAGCAAGACCCTGTCTCAAAAAGCAAAAAGAAAAAAAAAAAAAAAAAAAAAAAAAAAA
>PVIC010042397.1:0-15839 GCA_004025085.1 Thryonomys swinderianus
GTCCTGATTGCTTGTGCTGACAGAGCAGTGCCTAGGGATGCAAAGTTAAATGCAGATTATCTGTGGGATATATTGGACTGTATTAGGGCTCCATACTTTGGCTGGGGCCCTTCAACAGGAGGACACAGACACTGTACTAAACCTTAACCAAGGGGTCCTGCACACACAGCCCACCACCCCAGCTTCCCCCACGAGCACTGACCTTATTTCCCTTCGACAAGGCACACATGGTCTTCAATAATGCAGGCCCCCACCTAACACAGAAGAGGCCTGTTACCCAAAATAACTTGAAAAGCAAACACAGAGAAGCAGATAAGCATTCAAAATCATTTATTTATAGCACAGAACACAAGGCTGTCAAAGAGACCGCGGGCAAGCGACAGCCACCGCGCCCTTCGGGGCGCAGCTGGGGACCTGTCTCACCCCATGGAGCTGCTTCTCAGTGTGTCTCAGAGCTGGTCTACCCAGGATGAGTGTGCAGAGAGGCGGAGGATGAGGCAAGGTATAAGGGAGAGAAGGAACGATAGCAGTCGTTCGGTATTGGATTAGAAAGCATTAGCAAGAGCTTTTGGGGGACCCTAACATCCCCATGCCTGGACAGTTGTTGCAGAGGCCAAGAATTCTTTCACGGACTGAAAGTTTCGGGTGGATCTTCATTTTCCAACTCAAGTTATTAGTGAGAATAGGTAACTACTGCTGGCTCATGTCCCCTTCCTTCCGGGGGAAGAAGTCTCTGTGGCTTGAGTCCTCCTTCTGCCCACCCTTCCTCAACCACAGTGTAGAAGTCAGACCACAGCCTGGATAAGACACCATGCACTATACCACCCTGAGCCCCCTGCCAACTCCAAGAGGCTGAGACTCCAGAATGTTCTAGCACTATACGCTTTAGAAAAGAAAGATCTAAAAGTTGTGTGCATAAACAATTACTTCTGAGGAACAAAAGGATGAGAAGCCAGAGAACTTAGATGTGTAGAACAATTATTTCTGCCAGAATTTCAACCCAAAAAAGTGATTTTATAGTTCATGGTGTGTATTTTGTTACTCAAAGCCAAAAATAATATACTGGTTGATTAAAACGAACAAAACCAAACTTAAATGTCACTGAAAACTGAGCACATACGACCAGACCCAGATAAAAAAGATTCTATCCAGACCATGCAAGTAAATGGCAGTTTGGTTTCCAGCCACAGATGGTCAGCAAATACTTGCAAGGCCAGAGGACCAGCCAGCCGGTGAGTCAGAATAGCTTCATAATTCTGCATCGCTCACCACCGATTCTTTCCCTTGCCCAAGATGATTGCTCCCAGTAGCAAATGAAGTAAAACCGACCGTGATCTGTGAAAACTGCAACCCCTAACTGATCAGGGGTGTGAGATCCACTTCGGTCCATGGACATGTGCAGCAGGAAGACCCTAAAGTCTTCAAGGGTGAGCGCTATTCAAATATGCTATGGTCTGCCTGCTGGTAAGCTTGCCAAGGACTCCCTGTGTGGCTTATGCTGTGCGAGGTAAACAACCAGAGTAGAAAACAAAGTCTTATTTTTCAAAGAGCTGAAATCTCCTGGAAAAAAAAGATGATTAATTTTTTCTCATTGCATTTAGAAAACAATTTGCTTTGAAATAATTTCAACTTAACTGCAGAGTTGTAAGAATTCCACACCCCTCTATGCAAATTGCCTCACTGTTGATAGTTTGCTGCATTTTCTGTATGTATTTGTGCATGTGCTGGTTTATTTCGCTGTGAGTATCTCTGTTCACTATGGCTAGTCTTAGTGAGCTATATACATGATGTTCTGTCACTCTCATACCCCAGTGTGTTTCCCTATGTGTTTCAACTTTGGGTTTTGGAGAGTTTGTTTTGTTTTTGTAATGCTGGGGATCAAATCCAAGTCTTCACCAGTGGGAAAAAAGAAAGCACTTTACCATTGAGCTTTACCTCCATATTTAGATAGTCATGTATCACTTATTTTCTCTCATATGTAGAATCTGGGCAGGACATAAAAGTAGAAGGTGGGTCTCTTAGAGAAATCAGGAGAGGGTGGGAGGAACTAAGGGTAATGGGCATAGAAATGATCAAAAAATGGTATATGCATGTATAAAATGAAACTCATTATTCTATATAATTAACATGACCCAATTGAAAAAAGAAAGATTCATACAATACCACTGTATTAGCCCATTGTTACATTAGCTAGTAACGTAATACCACAGACTTTGGCCCTTGGTTCTGGTTGAAAGAACTTAGATACAATGTATAGGTACAAATTCCCAAAGATGAATCTGATCATAATGTATAACTAAAATGTACCAATAAACTCAATAAAAAAGGAAGGGTAAGTAGGAAAGGAAAGGAAAATGAAAAGACTAATTGTGCCTTGAAGGTTGCTTGGTACTTGAGCTTGCAAAGTCTTATCTATTTTACTGTTTATAGTGCCCATTGTATACATTATGCTACCCAACCACATTTCATAGATGGGAAAACGAAAATAAAGTAAGAAAGAAAGAAAAAAAGAAGAACGTCTCAGAAGCTGAATGACTTATCCAGTGTTACACAAATTGTAGATGATTTAACACAATTTTATACCAGGACCTCTGCTTTCTAGCCCAGACGCTCTCAAGTCTTAGAGCACATGACATTAATTTGTATTTGTTAACTCTTCCAACGTGTAGGCTGTCTGTTTCATTTGTTTTGTTTGTTTCATCATACACTCTTGGCATCCGTAGGTTGTACGAATAGTCATTAGTGGCTACAAGGATAAAATTCATGAAAAAGGAAAAAGAAAGCTCACTGTGGCAGACCCACTCTAAGATGATTCCCAGGGAGTCATGTACTTGTATAATGTTCCTTTGAGTGCAAGAAAGACTTGTGACTTGCTTCTACTCAGCATGATCTGGCAAGTGACAGATGTTACTTTGATGATGAGATTGTTACATTAGATAAGACCAAGTTTGCAGACTGGAGTGACAGAGTCTCCTGTTGGCCTGGAGGAAGAAAGCTGCCATCTTGTGAGAGCCTATAGCTCCTGAGGACCACACGGTGGAGAACTACACACAGCATCTAGGAGCTTTGAGCAGGTGCTGAATAACAGTGAGCAAGTAGGGGTATCAGTCTTATATCTGCAAGACACCAAAATCTGCCAAATTGCCAGGATAATTGTAGCCCACCTGACAGCTTGATTGCAAGTTTGTAAGACCTTGAGCAGAAGATCTACTTATCAGTGCCTGGATTCTACACCCACAGAAACTGAACTAAGAAACAAACCCATGTGGTTCAAGTGACCCTTTATAATCATTTTTTTATGTAATGATAAAAAAGGAACACACAACCACATCGCACTGGATGTCAATGGTGAGCTACAATCATGTACTTCACAATTTCACTGATGAGTTTATATGATGTTCATGCACATATTGGTGTTTACACCTGTTGCAAAGGTGTCTGCTGAGCTGGAGTATTAATTTATTTGACTCAGTGTGTATCACTATCACTGTGGAAAAATTAAGATCTTATAGTCTAATTACTCAAGGGCCTGTGAGATATGTAAGCCCCTGCATTAGACAGGTAGGATAATGTAAGTATTCCAAGTATGGATTGTGGAATTGGAATTGGACAGCCTGTGTTCAGATCCCAGCTTGGCTGCTTTTTGGTTGTCTATTGTAATGTAATGGATTCCAATAACTGTTTTTTCTTGGTCTTTTCAGTGAGGTGTTTATTCTGTTCTAGGAAGTGTTGACTTGGTGAACAGAGGGATACCAGGAAGGTAAACAACTGCGCCTCCTGTCACCAGGAGCTTCTGTTTAAAGAACAAGTGTCCTGTGAGGAGAGTTTAACCTCTGCCTACCTACAAACATCCCCTTGACCATCAGCACAGCCTTACAAATTATACACACACACACATACGTATGTGTGTGTGTATAAATATTAGCTGCGGTCTCCAGAAACAGAATCAAAAGGGTGTATGTGTATATTATTTACCACAAAAGATTGGCTTGTGTTATTATGAAGGCTGAGAGATCCCAAGACCTGTAAATTGGCCAGCTAGAGACCTAGAAGAACCAATACTGAGTTCCAGTCTGAAGCCAAAGGGTTGATAACTAAAGAGCTAATGGTGTGATTCTCTGTCCAAAAGCTGGCAGACTCGAAACCCAAGAGTTGGTGTTTCAGTTTGATATGAAGGCAGGAAAAGACTGAAATCCCAGTTGGAGCAGTTAGGAAGGAAGAGTTTCTCTCACTCAGGGTGGAATCATCCTTTTGTTCTAATCAGGCCTACTGAACTTGGGGAGACAGTCTGGCTTCCTTAGTCTACTGAGTCAAATATTGATCTCACTCAGAAACGCACTGACAGACACATCCAGAAATAATATTAACCAAACGTCTGGGCACCTGGTGGCCCGATCAAATTGACACATAAAATTAAATATAGACACAAATACACACATTTTGTATGTGTGCATATATATATATATCATATAAAAGTGTTTATACCCATTTATATATACTTTGACACATTAAATGTTGTATGTATACACACACATGGATTTACTACTTTTTTTTTCCACTTAGCATTTGGCCCATAGAGAGGAAAAGGAAGACATGAAACATTTCTTATGAACTGAGCCTGAAACTGTAGTTCTATCTCATGAAAACATTCCCTCATATACACTAGTAGAGTACTTTGTGTTCAACCTGGTTTCAAACATGCATTTTTAAAATTTTATTTTGTTTTATTTACTTTTTGAGACAGGGTCTCGCTTTGAGTTCAGGCTGGCCCTGAGCTCACTATGTAGCCCAGGGAAGCCTCAAATTCAGCAGTCCCCTGCCTCTGCTTCCTGAGTGCTGGGATTACAGGCATGAGCCACCATGCCCAGCATTGTGGAATGTGGAACCTGTAGCGTGTGTGGTGCAGCAGGTGTTTGTATCATTAGAAGTTCTAAAAGGTTTGCTATCACTGCCATAAACAATCCAAATACTCCTAAGTATATCCTGAATGAGATTCTTCTCTTCGTTAGTCTTAGAGTTGAAGTTGCCAAAACCAAACACAAGCCTTCATAATGTTATTGGCTGAATTATAGTGTGAGTTTGATGTTCAGCCTGGAAGGGTTATCTGCAGTTGAAAAGAGAGAGCTGACTGGAAAACAATGAGATCCCATGAACTGGGATGGAGATGTTGGCAGGAACCTGACAAGACCGGAGATGTTCAACTCCTAAATTCTGATGACATTGTTTTGCCAAAGGATGAAATTTCTCCATCCCCAGTGACAAAGGCATTACCCTGGGGTGTTGGCTTCTCCACCTCTGCCTTAGGAAATTAATCCTGTTCTCCATGGAAATAATAATGACCGTCTGTTATAATTTAGACCTAGATGTCGCCAAGAGCTTGTTGTACTCTAAGTGGGGCTTTGGGAAGGTAATTAGATTAATGGGGTTATAGATGACTTGTTAGAAGATGGGATCTGTTTGGAACAGGTGATTCTGTGAGGGAGTTGCCTGGGGAGGATTTTTCTTCCTGAATCCTCCTTTGATCTCTCTGCCTCCTGTCCCCCATGACACGAACAACTGTCCTCTGCCATGCCATACCGTGTTGGAGCCACCAGTTGCAGACTGTGATCATGAGCCAAAATAAGCCTTTCTTTCCATAAATTGCAGGTGTAGGGTATTTAAAGTGATTAAGACATCGTCCCTAATGCAGTTGCCAAGCAAGACAATGCTGATCCTCTTTAAGACCCACCATCACCACTCACTTTAGCTTCTAGGCCTATAACCAGGCTCAAATCTTAAAAGGTCCCTAAAAGTGAGCTACAAAACATGACCCATAGGGAGGTAGCTTACACTTCAAAGAGCTTCTTGAGTTTTTTAATTCTTATAAGATGAGTTCTGGGGAACATGTATAGGAATGCATTTTCAGGGTGTGGGATAGTGATGGAAGAAATGTAAATCTGAATTAGCCTGAATTTCTTGCTATGGGCCCAGTAAGTAGAGATTCTGGATTTAATGTCATAGCTCATGGAGCTGTAAAGGTGCTAATAGTTTATTTGGTTGGTTGGCTGAAATATGGATCATAAGATGACCTGCTGTAAGTGAACTGTAGAGGGCTGATGTTCCTTGATTTGATATTGATGAGGGTATTCAATAGTTCAAAGAAACGGGGATGCAGGAGTGGACTTGCCAGTTACAATACTGGAAGGATCCCAAAAATATACTCCTCACTCATACCTTTAGGAACAGATTTGTGAGGGGAGCAGCAGTATCCTTGATGAGCTTTAGTCTTTCCGAGTCCTTTGCTGCCATTGCCTTTGGACGTTAGTCTCCAGGTCTCCAGTTTCTTCAGTCTTCCAGGGCTGACTTGCACTGCCACCCTTCTATGAGCTTCCCAGACTTCACTTGCACTGGTGCTGCATCCTTGATCCCTCTTGAGAAATCATTTCTGATTCCATTTTTTCCAGATCTTCTTTTGTTACCAGTTCAGGAAGTCAAGGTGGTTGAGTTTCAGGTTGTTCCATCTCAGTGATCCCTAAATTTCTCCCAGAATTCTGGGTTGTATCTTATTTAGGTGTTTTCTCATTTCTATTTTTTTTTGTTGCTATTAATGTTTTTGGTTTAATTCCTGGGTTGCTGCCTGTGGAGTGTTTATTGCAAACATCTTTCTTGCTAATATTTAGAGCCCATTGGGAATGGCTACTTTTCTGGATCATCCTCCAGGTATCATTCACCCTCAGGTCTTGAGTCTGTAAGGGCCCATAGGCAATCTCATTGCACACTGCATAAGGAACTGGGAGCCACTAGCTGTCTGGGAGTGTCCTGGCAGAACGGTTGGACCTACTCACCGAGCAACAACCAGGGGCAAGTCGTTGTGCCTACTTCATGTGTGGCAGTCCTTTGAGAGCTGCTGGATCTAGGTGATCTGGGTGGGACGGATACGCCTCCCCAGTGGTCCAGTAGAACTGCTGGGCCCACTTACTGAGGCAAGATTCAGGGCAGGGCCTCCTCCCTACCCAGTGGTCCCTGGGGGGAGCTGTTGGACTTACTCACTTCCGGCTGATCTGGGGCAGAATCGCTGGGCCTCCTCCCTTGATCCCTATTGCTCTGCAGCTTCCATCTTCTTGACTGACCAGATGCTGGATTCTCCAGCTCTCAACAGACAGATGGCCATTGTGGACTATCTTACCTCTGATACTGTAAACCAATCTAATAAATCCCTGTGCATAATTATACATATATTTTCTTTTGATTCTGTCCCTCTAGAGAACTCTTAATAGACCAGCTTTCTGGGGACAATACAAAATAAAGACAATAGTCTGATTTATATTACTTGTCTATTTGTCTGGTGTAAATAGTCCCAATATGGCTGACTTTAAATACTTTTGGTTTGACCACTGATTAGCAAATTTCATAAGTATTTAAGAATCAGCTCTCAACACATGACTGTGGGAGGTGGTTAAGTGGGCACATATTTTCTTTTTTTTAATTTGAATCTTTATTGGTGCATTATATATACATATCATGATCACACACAATATTGAAAATTTGTATCAGTATATGACACAATTTAATTCTCATTTTTTTCCCATTCCCCCATATTTTCATAGCATAGATGTCAGGACTGCCAATGGATTCAATATAAATTGAGAGAGAAAGAAAAGGAACTTTAATGGAAAGATCTTTATTGAGATGGAGAGGGATACAGGATAATCAGATTTGAATGGGGCAGCAGGTGATCTGTTTTGGCCATGCTATGTCTGAGATGCTAGTTAGGCATCCCATGGAGATGTGCAGCAAGCAGAGTTTAGGGGAGAAGTCTGGACAGCTTATGAAGGGGAGACTACTCTTTCCCAAACCGGCTCCTAGCACCTTGGTTCGCACAGTGGGTTCCTTCTCACAGTGTTTCCCTGCACAAGAGGACTCCGCATTAGAGCTTCCAGCTGGGTCTGCAGCTTCTGTCTGCGCACCACCTGGGAGGACAGCAAATGCCTCAGATCAGTGAAAGCCAAGTGCAGGGCTAGATGTAATGAGAAGAAGACCCTGTGCTTGCACTCAAGAAGTGAGTGTATGTTTACGAGATAAAATAGAATGATTCAGGACACTCCATAAAAAGATCTAGGTTTTGCTGATCATACTCAATCCTTTGTCCTAGTAGAGAACAATAGTGTGGGAGGCTCATGCAGTCACCTGGACACAAACTGAGCATTATGTGTCCAGAAAATGAGGAGAGAAGACATCTCAAATGCTGGGCCTAGAAGAATAAAGGCCAGGGCCGCCAGACAATGCACGTGTTCAGGAAATGAGCACCAATATTGTCTCAGGCGTATGAATGTCTAAGCACTTTACATATTTTACTAGTAGCTCTGAGAGGTAGATGCTGTTGTTTTATTTCACACATGAAAAAACTGAGATAATATGATAGCAAAGCAAGCTTGACTCTGTAACAGGAGCTCTGAGCCAGTAGATAAAATGGAAAAATGGAGATGGGCCTGGCTGGAGCCTCAGGTTTGGCTTCAAGCAGACAAGGTGTGGGGGTTCAAGGAGCAGAGGAGGCTGTCCAGGTCCCCAGAGGGTTTCCATGTGGGGTTTTCTGTGCTGGACTCTACGAAAAATGAAGACACACGCTTGACATTTTCACCTCAAACGCGAGAAAGCTGCTCATGCCGATGATACTGCATTCATTCTATGGTTCTGAGACTCTGCAGCATCGTTTTTTAAAAAAGACTCATTTTTCAGAAGAAGATATGAATTTTGCTTAGTTTTATTCCTCGTTTTTGGATAATACAAAGAAGCTACTTAGAGCTTAATATTAACACTGTACATCAATGTCAGCCCAGCTCTCAGTGGTGCATGTCACATTTCGGCCATATGCAAACTGGAAGCAGAAGCCGGAAACTTCAGTGAGAAGCCCTGGCCTCTCCAGGATTTATGTAAGAGGTTGAGTCTCAGGATGGACTTTTTGCAAGAGTATCAGAAAACCCTCCCTATTACCCCATGCGGCTATCAATATTAGCCCTGTGGCTTGGCAAAATTCTGTTTTGTATCTCACCGAATCCCACTATGTAACAGTGTCCCTCAGGACTGTCACGCTTGAAAGACAAGAGATGTTTTCAAGGATTATGATTAGGTCAACAGGGACATCTCAGGATGTCTCAGGTCAAGCTGCCATCTCCCTCTGATCATGCCATGAATATCTGTGGGGTTTTTTTTTTTGTCTCTTTCCTTCCCTTCTCTTTTCCTATTGTGCCTTCTCTGTATCTTTCCCATACTTGTATTCTTGGACTCTCCCCTCTTATCTGTCTAGCTCTTTCCTTGTACTTACCCACCTCCTCTGTTTCCCCTCCCTTTTCTGTTACCCCTGGCGCTATCTCTGGTCTTGCTCTTCCTAGTTTGGGACATTTTCTGTTCTCTCTTTATTAGTTTTTTTCTTGAGCTGCAATTTACACACAGTAAGATCTACAGATCTCAGCAGACAGTGTAATATATGTTGACAGGTCCATATACCTTTCTCCTACTGAGATACAGAACACCTCCAGTACTCCGGAAGTCCTCCTTGGTCCCTTCCTTCACTGGATTGATGATCACTGCTCTGATCTCTACCTGTTCCTCAGTTATTCTACATGAATCTCTCAGAATATCACTACTAGCTCCTTAGTTTAGTGCTTCTAAAAGGAGAAAACTTTCAAAATATCAGACGTACCCTGCACTGGAGGCTTCAGTGCTTGGCATTGCTTGGCTAACGCTGACCCAGTTTACCTGGTGTCCCATTAAGGAAGACCTGAATCCCAGAGCATCCACACATCCGTTCCTGGTTCCATGCTCTCAGTACAGCACCAGGGACCTTCTGTTACATTCTTGACATGGCCCCAAAGATCCCTGTTCACATCCTATGTGACCTTAGAGGGCAGGTTTAGAAAGCAATCTAAAAGCTCTTCCGAACTATTAAATTAATTAATTTATTTATTTATTTATTTATTTTGAGACAGGGTCTCACTTTGTAGTCCAGGCTGGCCCTCAGCTCACTATGTATGTAGCCCAGGCAAGCCTCGAACTCAGCAATCCTCCTGCCTCTGCATCCCGAGTGCTGGGATGACAGGCGTGAGCCACCACGCCCGGCATTGTGGTATGTGGTACTGTTTGCTGAGCCACCACACCCAGCATTGTGGTATGTGGTTATCGGGATCGAACTCAGGACCTTGCACTTGTGAGGCAGGCGCCGGCACCACTGAGCTAAATCTCCGGCCCTTCCAATCTATTTATTAAAAGGAAGGAATTAAGACCCACAGAGTGGCCTGACTTGAAATCAGCCATGTTGACTCTGTTGGTGCTTTTTCTGTCACAACATTCGACTTCCTCATTCTTATTGCCTAGTTTCTAAGGCAGTTCTGCATAAATCTGTTCCCTTGGTCTCATCTTCTGATCTCCAGAGTATATTCCCTATGAGGCCAGCATGGCTGCTGAAGGTGCCTAGGGTAAGGCCAGGTACTAGACAGAAGAAGACATTCCTAACTAAAAACTTGTTTCTCACTGACAGCACTGAATCCTGGAGTTCCTTTTGCTGGACCATCCTCTTCGCCTCCAAGCGAATGAACTGGCTCAAACGCAAACACCTCTGGGCCGGAAATGGGCAGCATTAGCTTTACACTACTGGAAATGACCGCCTTCCATTCTTGCTTGGGCAACAGATTTATATAAGGCTTACCGGTTGTTAACACTGAATCTTTAACTCAGCATAGGTTTAAACATGTGGGGAAGCAAGAACCAGACAGGACACGTGGAAAGGGGAAATACGCACAGAAGTTGCAACTGAGAGCCTCTCCTTTGCCAGGTTGGCCCTTTTTCCTCAGCCTCTTACAGATGCAGGTGAGTAGTGTTATTGCTCTAAAAGAGGTACAGAGGGTGACGCAACCAGGCAGCACCCAGGACTAGAGCTCCCTGTGCCCAGTGCCACATTTTCCCAGGAAAATCCTCTGGGATTCATAATCCAATGCAGGATGACCATCCAAGCCACCTACGAGCTTCCACCTAAGAGGGAAATGAGAACTCGCACACCAGAGTAACCTGCAGCCACGTCATCATAAATGTGCACTGTACAAGTGCACACAGTATAGACCAGAAGCTCAAGGTGCTCAAGCTAATGAGGTCTCTAGTCTTCTACCCACATGTATCCAAGAACGTCCAGGAACCATTGGATAGGAAAGGGCTGAGAGGACATTATTTCCCTGCCTTTATTGGTATTCAAGTCAGGGGTGGGCTGGCAAGCCCCAAGCTAACCCATCTATCTCCTGCTCACCAACAGCACCCCCAAGGGAAAAACCTCTTTGGTGCCCAGGTGGCAGCGCAGAATGCACTGACCCACTCCCCTGTCTCTCCAGCAGCCTGCCTAGCTCCAACCCTCTCCATCCTCCTGGTGCTTCTTGCTTGGCAGGAGCTTTGTCTGTTCTGCTTTGACTACTGAAAGGTGAGTAGTGAGGTAGGCTATCTCCCACCTCAGACAAGCATCGTCTGCGTCATTCCTAACACCACTAGCACCCAAGGCAAACCCAAAGGAGAAATGCTACCTCCAAGATTCTTTCTTTCTGCCCCAGATACCATAGCAAAAAAGTAGTGGAAAGGAACCTTAAACTTACTTTTCTAATTCTAAATCCAAAGACTTCCCAGGATGGAGTAGGAGAAGCCTGATGAGCAATCAGGACACGGAGAGGACACTTTGACTCTAGGGCTTTGGGGGTCTTCAAATGCCAAGACCCTGTCTCCTTAGCAGGAAGAATGAGTTTAGCTCTTCAAGGCCAAGTAACAGACTCAGTGCAGTTTTCACTTTGACCCTTTGGCTTCTCTGATCATAACAATTCTGGACAGAGGCAAGGAAGGGGCATAACAATCCCTGACTTGCAATTATACTACAGAGATACTATGATTAAAAACAGCATGGTCCTGACAAAATACATAGATTAGAGGTCCCATTTGACCCAGGCAGTCCCTTTCTGGGTATCTTCCTAAAAGGATTAAAAGCATATCACAGCGATTCATGTGCACCCATGTTTATGGTAGCTATAATTACTAGTTTCTAATTGCTAAATCCGGCCCATCAGCTGATGAATGGATAAAAAAGATGTGGGGTATTTTTTGCAGTCGAGTACTATTCAGTCATAAAGAAGGATAAACTTAAGACATTTCTAGGTAAGTGGATGTGCTTTGACACTATACTCAAGCGAAATAGATGGGACACCATGTAAATATCACATAGTCTCATTGGTATGACAAACTGAAAATGTAAATGAGGAACAAAATGTATAATAGATATTGTGAAATAGGAGGAAATTGTTCAAAAGGAAAGGGGAAAGTGGGGGGAGGAGAAAAGGAAGGAAGAAAAAAATGAGAAAAGAAGGATGAAATAGAAACAAAGCTTTTAAATAAGGAGGAGGAGAGGGCTTGAAAGGAGGGCAGGGAATGGGAATAAAACAGAAATCAAGATATGTCAGGTAGAGATACAAATCCCCTATGATGAATGTGATCATTATGAATATCTAAATTTTACCAGTAAAAATTTTTTTAAAAAGATGTGTGCACGCACGCATACATACACACACACACACCTATACTCCATCTTTGTTTTTTGCTATGATATCAAAACAAGATTGAACCCAAACTTTTTTTTTTTTTTTTTTTTGAGGCAGGGTCTTGCTTTGTAGTTCATGCTGGCCCTCAGCTCATTATGTAACCCAGCCAAGCCTCGAACTCAGCAATCCTCCTGCCTCTGCCTCCCGAGTGCTGGGATTACAGGCGTGAGCCACCACACCCCGGCACTGTGGTATGTGGTATTGATTGATTGCTGGTGGGTGTGAGTCACCACACCCAGCATTGTGTATGGTCACCGGGATCGAACTCAGGGCCTTGCACTTGTGAGGCAGGCACTGGAACCACTGAGCTAAATCTCCGGCCCTTGAATCCAAACTTTTAAGCACACTGTTCTTAGCATTTAACTATATGTGCCAACTCTTGGAAAATATAATACCTTTAAAAATTATAATAATGCTTCATCACAAATAAGTTTAATATTGAATAAACTCCATAGTTCAAAATAAAGGGAGAAAATAATAGTAGATATAACATACTTAGTAGAGAATTATCAATACATGCATACATATATACATAAATATCAGAAGTTGATTGTGTGAGATATGTGGATAGGAGGCTAAAAACCATGTGGCTGGGGCCGGAGGGTTAGCTCAGTGGTCTGCCTCGCAAGCGCAAGGTCCTGAGTTCGATCCCTTGTAACCACATACAATGCTGGGCGTGGAGACTCACGCCCACCAACAATCAATACCGCATACCACAGTGCTGGGCGTGGTGGCTCACGCCTGTCATCCCAGCATTCGGGAGGCAGAGACAGGAGGATTGCTGAGTTTGCGGTTTGCCTGGGCTACTTAGTGAGCTCAGGGCCAGCCTGAACTACAAAGTGAGACCCTGTCTCAAAAAACAAACCAAAAAAAACATGTGGCTGGATAGGGCTTGAAGGAGAAAAACATAAACATGAGAGAGATGAAATAGCTACTATAAGAAGAGAGAATTTGGAAAATAAGTAGAGAGATGAAAAAAAGGAGATATTTCAGACATTTGGGCACATTATATACAACGCAATCTCCTCCAAGAGTTCCATCCAACACTGAGGAAAAAAGGACAGTGCTCATCAATATTTCTATATTTCTATAAGTGAGGTGTGTGTTTGTGTGAGAGAGAGAGAGAGAAAGAGAGAGAGACAGAGACAGAGAGACAGAGAGACATGCAATGCCTGCGGAGACAGAGAGCAGTCTCACACAGCAGCTGTCTGTGGGAAACTCAGGATGGCTGAAGGAGGTCCAGGACAGGCCTGTTTAACACGGAGGCCAGCAGTCTAGCCTGGTGCCTCTCACTGCACTTCCCCAGGTGCACTGTCGTCTCTCGGCCTGCCTAAGTCACAGAGAAGTCCCCTGCCTGGGAGCTCACCCCGGGGACATCTCAGACACACTGAAATGGGCCCGGGAGAGTAACTGGGAAGATATTCAGAGGCCCCTGTGCTGCTGATTGAGAGGCCAAATGTGCCAGACACGAGAAAAGGGGAAGATGCCCAAGAGCTGTTGGACTGGGCTTTGCTGATTTCTCATCAGCTTGGGGGGAAGACGAAAAGAGGATTTTTCCTCCTTCCTTTTTCCAATAAGCACTGGAACCACTCAGAGTTTGCGTATAATCCTTATTGACTCCATCTGCCAGGGAGGGAGGGAGGGAGGGAGAGGGCAGGGAATTCTGTGGAGCAGGGCTCTCGGCTGCCAGCTCTCTCACTTTTCCCTTCCTGCTGATCTCCCCCAAACCACAGACTGCAGGCTTCTGGGACTCTGAGCTAAGAAAGGAGATGGAGTCAGACTCCGGGGCCAGGCCTGGGGGGCAACGGGTTGGAGAGGAGCCCAAGTCCTATTTGTCTTCTCTCTACTTTGGCTGAGGGACTTGAAAGTCCTGAAGCCAGGAGCCTTAAACAATGGTTGAAAAAAAAAGGAAGCCACAGTTCTAATTAACTCCCCCCTGAAATTAGGGGGTTTCTTTGTACTTTTGTATCTATTCTTAGCTTCAGATATTTTTAAAAAGTGGGGCAAAATGCAGAAGTGAATGAAAGCTCTATAGAATCTGGGAGGAACTTCGACAATTACATGCAGAAATCTGCCTTGCCCAAGGTCATGCGCAAATGACTGTGGCCCCCATCAGCTGACTGATGAAGATGGGGTAGAAAAAGCCAGCCATTTCGGTTCAGCATAAGATGTTTTATCTCTGGAGTTTCCTACAGAGTCGCCTAAGATTATCATCGATAATGCATGGAAGATTGAATTCTTCCCCTACTTATTCCTGTCCCCTTCCCCTCCCACTGATGTTGCTTCTAAAAGTCCTTATCAGCATATGCTGTGCAAGTTAAACTCCATCTCAGAGTTTATTTTCCAGAGAGCTTTTCTGCCACATAAGACAATCAGGATGAGCTGGGGGTTGTGGCACTTGCCTGTTATCCTAGCACTTGGAAGGTTGAGGCAGGAGGAGTGCCACAAGTTTGAGGCCAGCTTAAACTACATAGTGAATTCAGGACCAACCTGAAATACATAGTGAGACCCTGTTAAAAGAAAACAACTGAAAAAATTGAGTCAGGATTTATAGTAAGGGCAAAGAAGGGAAAACAGTAAAACAGGACTGTATGATGGAGAGATAGCAGAGAGAATGGTTAGAATGAAATTTACTCTAGAAAGGATGTTTGTAACATTTTGGTTGACTCTAGTGAAAAAAATTGACCCTGTGAAGAGCTAAAACAAATGTTTTCCAGAAAGAGAAAACAGTGAAAAGATATTAGAAGACCTGACGTACCCTGGTAATCCTGTAGGTGAAAATGTGGATTCAATGGGCCACAGAAGGCTTTCCAGTGGAGACCTTAGAATTGAGGATAAAGATGAATAGGTATTTCCAGACATGACAGCAGGGTTAGGGAAGTGCTCCGGAAGGACAACAAAGACAAAGCTGTGGACATAAGAACAGAATCCACTGTGGCAAGAAGGGAAGATTCATCTCTGGGGATGTAAAAATATGGAAATGTATACATAAATATAGTTCAGAATTCATAACAGCTAATTCTGCATATGTGTGTGTGTTTTCTCCTAAGAAGAAAATAATAAGTGGTGTCAACTGAGAGTGAGTGGGAAACAAGTTAAAGGATTCAGCAGAAGCCCAGAAAAACTGGGGTAGTTTAAGGTCCAGTGAAGGCTGGACAAGGACAGTGGTACAGAACATGAACAAGGAAAATGGTTTGATTGCCCAGGCAAGCCGCCGCAAACTCAGCAATCCTCCTGTCT
>PVIC010042398.1:0-15823 GCA_004025085.1 Thryonomys swinderianus
CTTCTTTTTTGCCAATTATCCAATTTTTCCTCTCTCTTATGCTTAAAAATAATGTCTTTTGAGGATCACTAGACTCTGACCCTTTCAACTTCTGCTTAACTGCCCATCCTCAGGAGATTAAATCCATTTGTAATTTCACAAAATCGTTTGGTATCTGTTATACTTGGGCCACAAGTTCTAGATACAATTGTTTATTATACTGTAAAGCATGAGTTTTGTGACTTTAGAGCACTAATATTGGTGCTGGTATGCTTTAGCATAAGTTATCTTAGTTTTTAAAACTGCCTTTGGAAATACAACTTACTATCTCCATTTTATAGAAAGGAAAAAGCAGCATCAGAGAGATTATTAAATAGCTTGCCAATTAATAGCTGTTAATTATTGGAGATAAGATTACAAGAACAGGCTCAGTCAGTCTAAAACATTTATCATACAGACACTGAGTGGCACACTCCAGGAAACATTTTTGCAGTGTTTTTGGATAAACAGCGTCCCTTGTAGTTGTACAGGAATGTTTGGAAATACTTTAGACAACATATTCCTGGGTTTAAAGGGGGGAGGTAGGAGGAGAACACTAGAGATAAGATAATTTTAAATTCTTTTATTGGATCACAGATATATAATTAAAATAATCACTTTTACTTTGCCCTGAGGACCACAGAGTCATCAAGGACCTTTAAAACCATCTCATTTTTGGTTTTTTGTTCTTATTCACCAACACTTCAGTGTATTACACAGATGACTGCATGGGGAAGATTCTGCAGTCCTGACCACTGGCAGGGCCTCTCCGGTGCTTTGTGTCTGGTTTAGCTTGGTCACTAGGAAAGCAGACCCAGCAATTCCAAATGAATTTGTCATCTAGATCAACAGATTAGAAGCCAGTCTGTTTTACTCCCACCTAACACTTTAATACCAGTGTAAGATTATCACAGAAATACCTATGATCCTTGTACTTCCACTGCTATGGGGTTTTTTGTTTTGTTTTGTCTAGCCCATGTCTTGTCCTGGGGAAGACAGGGAACTCTGGCAGGTTTGAAATCTTTTCCTCCAAAATGATATCTCTTTACTTCCTGCTGTGGGTATCTAAATATCCCTCTGTTCAGCAGCAGGAATTTAAAGGTGATTGTAACATGAGGGCTCTGATTTCATTAGTGGATTAAACTTTAGTTATAGTGTAACTTCATGACATTGTTGGAAGGTCATGGAAACTTAGGCAGTGGGATCTAGTTGAAGGGGATGTTTCCTGTGGGGCATGAGCTTGAGGACATATCCTGTCACTGGCCCCTTTTTCTCTGACTCTTCCTTTCTCTACATGCTTCCTAACCCTCCCTTGCTGTCTTTGCTCCCTGACTACCATAACTGAGCAACTTTTCTCTACTACACCTTCCACCATGAGACTTCTGCCTTCGACCCACTGACCAAGGCTGAAACCACTCATGAGCCAAAGTAAACCTTCTTCTGTGTTTTTCTCAGTGCTGAAGCTGATTAATGTTCCTCTGCAGCACAGTTTAGGAAGCTGAGATCTTCTGTTGCTAATTCAGCATCCACAAAAGAAAATAAGAAATTGTTCAGTGCTGACTGAAAGCCCCTGTAAACTGAAAAGGGCCAGAATGGTCTAACGAAGTGCACAGGAAGAAGTGCTGGCCCCGTCTCATGCCTCCTGACAGCATCTTTACAGCTGTCTCTCTTCCATGGATTGTTAAAGAGCCAATAAGCTAGTATAGAGTCCTCAAGGTCATGCCTGACCTCCACGTGCCTCTCCATCAGCTCACTAATCATCAGTCACCTTTCAGAAATTCAAAGCCACGTATGATTTTTCAGTCCTAAACTGCCTAGCAGCTTGAGGAGACTGAAAAGAGCTCTGTGGAACAAGTTCTGGCTGCTCAAATGCGATCACAAGTCACTTCCTTAACGTGAAAGATCAACTTCACATGGGTCAGATTTACTTCTTTTGTTGTTGTTGTTGTTGTTGTTGTTTGGAGACAGGGTCTCCCTTTGTAGGTCAGGCTAGCTTTTTAGTATCAAATTTTTTCTTTACTTCCTTCCTTCATTGTCCCCTACTCCCCCTTTAACTTTTCCCTTTGAATCTATTCTTATTTTACAATATCTATCAAACATTTTTTCTTGAACCTTAGATTCCAGAGGAGAGACTTGCTTTCAGCTAATTCATTTCAAAGAAACATAGTGTCCCCCTGCAAAGACTATCAGGTAGATAATGGGCATTTCATATTAATTCAGGATCCCAAGGAGACTTTGTTGTTCTATATACTTCATTATTCTTAGTAAAATATGGCCAGTTCCCACACAGCTCCCACTTTGCATGAGATTTATGCAGACATGGACCCAAATCTAAAGACAAAATTCATGTATGTGTCATGGACTTTGTACACATAACCAGAAGTTAATTTCATCCAATATTTTTCATAATTTTGGTCATGAAACAGATTTTGTGTATTGCAGCTGAAGGGGCTAAGAGTCTTTATTTCCCCGAGAAACTGAATAAACTATGTTGTGTACCTCTGCTTTGACTGCAACACTGCACATGAAGCCAAGTGAGGGTCAAGTGCTGACTTGTGTTATGCCAGCACTCAAAACATTTTAGATTCTGCAGCATTTAGGGTTGCAGATTTTCAGATAAGGGATGTTCAACTTGTGCTGTGAACCTTATAGCCTTCTTGAAAGGTTTTGCAACCCACAAAGTAGGTTCTCTGCAACTTTTATTTTTGTCAATAAATGGTAAAAATTACTTGCCAGGAAAAATAATTTATTCTTCACAATGAATATAAATTGAAGTATATCCTAACATTCCTCAATTCCTAAATGCTAAACCTAAATTCCCTGGCTCACTCATTCAGTAGCCTCTTAATCTTTTGCCCATTTTATAAGTGTCTTCCTTCAGTGTATCCCCCAAGTTGTTTCTGAGACCCAATTTTGCACATCTCTTCATTGATAGAACCAAGCATTTACTCATCACTGTCCACTCAGTGGGTGTGGAGCTATCTAAAGAGACCCAGCTACAAAGTAGGCACTTTCACCACTTCACTTTTCTGCTGCACATCATGTGTAAACTGCATAAAATATTTCCTGAGGACAAAGGGGTGACTGTGCTTCACTGAGCTGGTGAAGATGGCTAGCAATCGCCAGGCAGACTAGGATGAAATGAGCTCTTTCTCATTTCAACAGCTAATGCAGGCAGTTTTATTTCAGCATTAGCTATATTCAGAATTTGGATTGTAGTGGATTATTTCTCCATAAAGCAAGGTATTTTAAAGCACCATAGATTTTCAGCAGCAGCAAAGGGTATTTCACAAGAATTGCCCTTTTACATACAGCTCTTCAGATGATGCTATACAGCCCAGACTTCAGAGTGCTATTAGAATTCTAGGGACACATATGTCTCTGATGTCTCCTTGGTCCCAGGCTGGCCTTTGTTTGCCCCTGCTGATTGGTATGCGAGAAAGGAAACCTGAACGGCTTTACTCTGGATTCCCTTGGGGTGGACAGAATCTAAAGATTCAATCACAGTGTGGCTTTCTGTTCTGTTTTTCTTCCAACAATACAAGGTCACCTTCGGTGAGGTGCTTAGATGTGTCACCTTGCGAATATCCCAGACATGAGTACTGCGAAGTGAGATAATGAATGTGTATGTATGTATATGTATATGTGTGTGTGTGTGTGTGTGTGTGTGTGTGTATATATATATATATATATAAAGGCCAATTTATTATAAAGGCCAATTTTATATATATATATATAAATTTTTTTAATACTGCTTTCTCACAGGGTTCTTATGGGGGATTACTGATATGGTCATTCTTAATCCCAATTTATCAGGATATGTTTTGAAGGAATATATAATATATGCTGCAGTTGTCTGCCTTTTGTTTTAATTTTTTTTTGTTCAGTGATCAAAGGTTTCCTGTGGAATGAACCTCATGTTGTCATACATGCTCTGAGTAGGAATACATTAAAACAAATTATTTACTTCTCAATAATAAAATCATGAAAAATTTTGTTCCTACTAAAAGTTCTGTATACTTAGCATGCACATAGGCATGCACAGTGTCTCTCTCTGTCTCTCTTTCTCGCTCTCCCTCTCTGTCTCTCTCTCACACACACACACACACACACGACATCAGAGTTCACAGAAGGAGAGTTATTTAAAACCACTATTTTCTTGCTTCCTGGTGCCTCTGTGTGTAGATAGAGCAACAGAGGAGGGTAGGCTTCTTAGCTGATTCACTGTTGTGACAAAACAGTGAGATGTTCCTTAAATCAAGAGCAATCTGTGTCATGGTTATTCTAGTGACTATTTTTGTTGCCCTTGAAATAAACAACAAAATAACAAACTTCAGTTACCCTCCACCTTAGTATAAATGAAGAAAATGATTCATGGGGTACTTGCCCCAAACCACAGTGATAAAGAGGCAGAGCTGTTGTTTCAATCCAGTTCTTCCACCTATTCTCCATTTGTTCAGTAGAGAATGTGGCTTACAAGTTCCTTTAGCACAAGTCTTTTTATTGAACTTGGGCTCTTGTGCTTGCAAGGCAGACATGGTATTACTTGAGCTAAATCCCTGGCCCTTAGTAGACACAAGTGTTGCTTTCCTTCCTTTTATTGATTCAGCCCAGAAGAAGGATCCCACTAACTTAATAAGTACTTGTGAGAGATGAAAAAGTCTATTTCAAAGTTCATGAATAAAATTTAATTATATTAACCATGTATGCATAGAGAGACTTACAGTTTGTTCTTCCATAACTCCATCTTCATCATGGAGGCCAATATATATTTTCCTAGGTGATATATATCACTTAAGACTTGTTTATTAGGGTTGAAGTTCAGTGGTAAAGTGTTTGCCTAGCATATACAGTGTTCTAGGTTTAATCCTCAGGACCATCAAAGAAAGGGAGGGATAAAAACAACTTGCCTAGTGGAAACTTTATGGGCAAAGAAGAAAATTAAGAGTAGAAACAGAAACATGCATTAGTAGTAGGGGGTGTATGTCTGTAACCCTTATACTTGGGAGGCAAGCAGGAGGATGGTTAGCTATAGATCACAGCTACCTAGTGAGTTCAAGGCCAGCCTGGAATACACAGTGAGGCCTTGTCTTGAAAACCAAATTTAAAAATCTAAAATTAGAAAAGCCTCATTCTTTTTGTTTGTTTGTTTGCTTTTATTCCTTGGTTCCCATCACTCTAGGATGACTACTGTGTCAAACACAAGTGTGTTTGCCCTACCATATGGCCCACTGACAGGACCATGTAATGTTAGCTGGGCACTATAAGGATCCCACCAGTCTGACAAAAAGCTCTCAGATGATTCTGGTTATGAAAATTTTATCTATTTATTTTTTTAACTTAGGGTGCCATTACTAGTCATGTTGGTATGTATGACCTTCTTCATACTTTCTGATTCATTGTCTCATCTTATTCCCACATGATGATTAAAACATAAATGTTTTTTTTTTTTTTCTTTTTGGAGACAGGGTCTCGCTTTGTAGTTCAGGCTGGCCCTAAACATAAATGTTTTTAAGTGAGAAAACAACTGAAGTAACCAAGGACTACATCTTTCGATCCCATCCAGTTCCGCGTGTGATTTAAATGACTAGTAACTAAGGAAAAACTGGGTCACAGATGCAAGGTTCTTGTCACTGCTTATTGGCAGTAATCTACACTGAAACTCTTGCTGTGAAACAGCTGGTGGAGAGTGGCTAGTCATCCTGTTCCAGATGTGACTCCATGCATGCATTTCTTCTGAATCATAGCTCTCTATTAAGATCTTGAGCCAAATCAAGACTCTGTAAGACTACAAAATATCATTTCTTGGCTTGACGAGGATTATTAACATATTATTCCTGGCCCATATTTAAATAACCTACAACACATAAGAGCTGTTTCTGCTTTTAGAATGAAACAGAGGAGGGCTTCAGTGAAGATGGTACAGACTGCGTTTATTGGCCTGCCTTTGATGGTACCAGTCATTAGCTCTATGACTTTCTCTAAGCCACTTATAGTCACGCTCCCTGTGGTTTTCTTTGTTCTGAGCAGTACATATGCCTTCAGTGTGTGCCTATGAGGATTAAAGTAAATTTCTAAATATTAAATCAAGGGGGTTTAATATTTGAAACTGAGACATACTCACGTATGCTTAGATTTTCTATTTTTAAAGATGGAAATTTTAATATGCATATTCATAATATTACATAATTTCTTCCAGAATAATTACCAAAGCCTTTTCTTATGAAGTTGCAAGAAATATTCTTGAGCTTTTCTAGTCCATGTTTGTCATAAAAATTGAAAAAATATTTCTTTGTTCCAAATGGGAAGGAGCTGAACTATATTAGAGACACTGCAGAGTCTAGGATCCTGAGTTGGATGCTATGGTTTTATAGAATGCTGAATGTGTTACATTTTATGTTTGACATTTATAAACTGTGTATGTTACTGCTGACTTACCAAAACAAAATGTTCAAAATATATCAAGTGACACAGTGCCAGAGTTCAGAGCACATAACTCAAAACTTCTACTAGGAAAGAAAAGACCTAAAACTATTTCCTGATCTCTACAAGAGAATGGAACGTGTCTTTAGCATAGAATATTTCCTTGACCTCCATTCTTATTACATTACCCAATATGGTAACATGGGAATCAGAGGTAAAAAAATCATTTAATATTGGGAAAAGAGAAGTGATATTTCTAAAAGACATCCTTTGTGATGTCCATATTTTCATATGTATAGACAAATATAATTTTTTTTTTGAGACAGGGTCTCGCTTTGTAGTTCAGGCTGGCCCTGAGCTCACTATGTAGCCCAGGCAAGCCTGGAACTGAGCAATCCTCCTGTCTCTGCCTCCCGAGTGCTGGGATTACAGGCGTGAGCCACCATGCCTGGCGACAAATATAATTTTTTAAAGAATAGTACAGGCCTAAATTTGCTATGCCATTTTCCAAGGAAGAACATTTAAAAACTTCCCATCTAATATCACGATAACTGAAAATTTAACAATAAAAGATAAAAGTAGCATAATCTCTGATAATAAAGGTACTATTTTTAAATTAGAAATCTTATCTTTATACAACATTTGCTTCATTTATACAACATTTACTTGTTTTTATTATTACATAAGCATTTAAAATTTGCTGTCCTATCCTAACATAAAACCAAAATAAAAATTACATAGAATTTTAGTGAAAACAAACAGTAAATTCTAAAGAATAACTAAAAGAGATCATTTAATGGTTTGGCAAATTAATCCCTGCTTCTGTTGAACCCACTCAAAACACTTTTTGGACAACAGATCAGATTTTAATCTTCAGGATTAGAATGGCATATTTCTACCCAAAACAGAGATCAGGAACTCGAGCACACTCTCTGAAAAATTACACAGGAATGTCAGATTTCTAAAACCATCAGTGACAGGATGTCTGAAGTAACCTCTCCTCCTTTGCTTTTTCTGAACATTACAGTAAGGTTAAATAACTAGATTTAGCAGAAGTAGTTGTTTGAAATTTACATAGTGATATAAATCTGAGTTAGAGACTTTTAAATTTGTAAAACTGAATATTTCTTATCTTTTTATCTGCAATATATTTACCCAAGGTTAGGTTCACTGCAAGAAGCAAAAGTAATAAGGTTGCACGATTTGACTAATAAAAATAAAGGATATACTACATGGGTTGTGTTTATTCTGAAAGTAAAAGCTACTAAAAGGTTAAGTTAAAAAATTATCCAAGGCTGGAGATTTAGCTCAGCAGTTCCAGCACCTGCCTAGCAAGCTCAAGGTCTCTGGTTGGATCCCAGTAACCACATACAACAATAGTGGACATGGTAGCTCACACCCACCTGCAATCAGTACCACATACCACAAATGACAGGCTTGGTGGCTCAAACCTATAATCCTAGCACTTGAGAGGCAGAGGCAGGAGGATTGCTGAGTTTCAAGGTTTGCCTGGACTACATAGTGAGCTCAGGGCCAGCCTGAACTGGAACTACAAAGCGAGACCCTGTCTCAAAAAAAATTAATATTTCTCTGAAATTTAAATTTTACTGGATGTATTTTTGTCTGGCAACCTTTATGGGCATCTTTCTCTCAAACTGTAACCAACCACAAAAATAAAAAATACAGAAAAGAGGTGTATTGTTATGTAGACAGGATTTATAATTGCCAAATGATTATAGTGATCTTAAGAGAATTTGAGATGAACTACTCAGATGAATAATGGATTAGTCATTTGAAGATGAAAATAGACATGAAAAGTATGAGATAGGCTGCTAAAGAAGGAATGTCCAATTTTCAGGGTGAAGGTCTTATTGTGACTACCTACATAGAATAGTACCATACAATGCAAATTATTAGTAATAGGAAATACAAGAATTCCACTAAAGCAATTTTTAACACAGTATCAGATACTGATCAATTTCGCACTGGGAAGAAAGTTCAAATTTAAGCTTAATGCTTGGGTTGATTTTAAGTAGTTCATTTAAGAACAAAAGGTGCTTATTACACTTTCCTGAGGGAAAATAACAAAATAAATGTTCTCATTCACAGGGGAAGAATAAGGTACCTAAAATCTGAAGTATTGAGAATGAAGAACTCTAACAGGAAGATGCTACTTTAAAAATTGTGGCTTCAGTGCCAGGCGTGGTGGCTCACGCCTGTAATCCTAGCATTCGGGAGGCAGAGGCAGGAGGATTGCTGGGTTTAAGGCTTGCCTGGACTACATAGTGAGCTCAGAGCCAGCCTGAACTACAAAGCGAGACCCTGTCTCAAAAAAAAAAAAAAAATTGTGGCTTCCAAGCCAGGGATTGAGCTCAGTGGTTCTAGCGACTGCTTTGCAAGTGCAAGGTCTGGATTTTGATCCCAGGGACCCACATACCAGAGTGTCAGGCATGGTGGCTTACACTCACCAGGAAATCAGTACCACACACCACAGGGCCAGGCGTGGTAGCTCACGCCTCTAATCCCAGCACTTGGGAGGCAGGAGGAATGCTGAGTTTGAGGCTTGTGGGAGCTACATAGTGACCTCAGAGCCAGCCCGAACTATAAAACAAGACTTAAAAAAAAAAATTGTGCCTTCCTCTTTGAGTACTGTACTAAATTTTAAAAGTTTTTTATCTTATTGGTACATTGTATATACATATCATGATCACACTCAATATTGGGAATTTGTACCAGTATATGACATGATTTAATTCTCATTTTTTCGCGTTCCCCTACCCATGCTGTCACCCCCACCCTCTAAATACATAAGCTTTGTTTCCCTTTTTATTACCATCACATTTTTTTCTTTACCCCTCATTACTCACTCCTCTACTATATTTCCTGTACTAAATTTTCTTGGTATAGTAATCTCTGTAGGATCCCTTGACCTGCCATCTGTTGCACTAGTACCTGTGTTGCGTGTTGACCTGTTGTCTATCTCGTACTGGCAAGTCAACAAATAGGAAAGGTTATCCTGATTTCACTTTTGTTTGTTTTAGTAGGTTTGATTTGGTTTCTGTTTTAGCCATATGGATAATGTGTTGGTTAGAGCTCTTCAGAACAGAATCAACAAAAATATAAATACGCAGGGTAATCATTAGATAGGCTTGTTACTTCATCCACACACTGGAGAGTGTAAGGATCCAGTAGTTGCTCAGCCCAAGAATATAGCAGCCCCAGGCAATCAAGCATCCAGCATTTGCTGGATGTCCAAGGGGGGAAAAAACAGTGCTTGTCCTAACAAATGGTCTTTAGGAATGTCAAGTTTAGGGGAAACCAGAAAGGGAGAAGTACATTTTGTAGAAAAGTTTTGGTGGTCTCAGTACAGTAACTTTGTGTATTTTCTTTGAGCTATTATAGATTGTGGCACACATCTATAATCCCACACTTGGGAGGCTGAGGCAGTAGGCTAGCCTGGGCTATATACAATGAGTTCAAGGCCAGCCTGCTCCACAAAGTAAACTACCTCAAAAAAGTGAAATGAAATGAAATAAATAAAATAAAAATGCAGCACCAGTCCAAGATTGGAAGTCTGAAAGCTCACTGGAGAGTCATTGGTATATTAGTTTACAGGAAGGCTAAAGAAACGGGAGACCAGTGTCCAAAAGTGGGAGCAAAAGACGCACCCTCTCGGCAGTCTAGAGTTCTCTCAAAAGTGCTCAGACTTCTTTCTTTCCCTTTTCTATCCCATCCAAGCTACCGGCCTATTGACCAACTGTTGCCATCCACAACTAATGTGAGTCTTCCTCCCTAATTTTGCTGCCTTATGTGGCAGTCACCTCTGGAAACGCTACAACAGATACACTCAGAACTGGGCTTTTGCAATATGCTAGGCATTTCTTAGTCCACATGTCATAATTAACAGTCATATTCAGCACCAGCGGGTGATGCTGTCTCACCCCTTAGGGTCTCTGAACAACTCAGTGGAACACATCTCTAGGAGAAATGCTTGTTGTTTTATTATTTTCTAACCATGACAGCACATTAACCATAAACATTTTAAGTATAAATATAAGTGGCAAGGAAACAGAATAGAAAACATATCATAATTATTAGAATAAAGTTACACATTTTAGCAAAAAGAATGAGAACAAATCTTCATTATCTTAAGAATTTAGTTATCTAACTTTCAATAAATATAATTTTGTTAAATTGTGAGGTGATGTATATTTCTGCCTGAGTGTATGTGCTAATGTGTGGGTGTGCATGCTTTTTTACTTCAGTGGGTATTAGTAGGAAAGCAACTCTTTTCCTTTTATTTAAATGAGTAGTTCATGCCAACAAGAATAGTAAGACACACACTGTTTTGAAGTTTAAATGTCAAAATGAAAAATGGTCAATGATGCTTTTTGAAAATCTAAATGCGATTGTCACAATAATCTTTAATACTCTGCCCAGGAGACAAATAACTTTTAAATGGAATAAATATCACCCCAATGAACCTAATTAATAACATTCCATTCAGGATTGGCCTAGCCACCTTATAATAAAGAGGATTCAAGGTGCATTCAGTGGTTCACATATAGTATCGCACCTCCTTGTGATTATGTTCCCTTCTATGATACATTCTTCTGAGTTTTTCACAGTTTAGTGATTTCACTGATCTTTCCAGTTCCCAATATAAGAGGTTGAGACTTAATATGGGAGTGGGGGGACCTGTTCTCACAAGGTCAAAATAGAGTCATGCAACTTTCATAAAAGCCAATGTTTGCCAAGTGGGGAGGCACACTTGGGAAGCTGAGGTAGAGGACTGTAGTGAGTTCAAATCCAGCCAGGAATACACCTTGAGACCTTATTTAAAAATTTAAAGAAAGGGAAAATAGCCAATGCTTGTCCTAACAGTTGGTTTCTAGGAATGTCAAATTTTGGGGAAACCAGGAAAGGGGGAGAAAGTACATTTTGTAGAAAATTTTTTGTGGCCTCAGTACAGTCACTTTGTGTGTTTTGTTTGAGTTATTGATTTTTTTTTTTTTTGGCTTTTTGAGACAGGGTCTCGCTTTGTAGTTCAGGCTGGCCCTGAGCTCACTATGGTGCCCAGGCAAGCCGCTGCGAACTCAGCAATCCTCCTGTCTCTGCCTCCCGAGTGCTGGGATTACAGGCGTGAACCACCACGCCCAGCATTGTGGTATGCGATGTTGATTGCTGGTGGGCATGAGTCTCCACGCCCAGCATTATATGTGGTTACCGGGGATCAAACTCAGGTCCTTGGCTTGCAAGGCAGGCGCCAGAACCACTGAGCTAACCCTCCAGCCCTGAGCTATTGGTTTTTAAACTTCAATAAGATAAAATTTCTTTTATATTTTAATTTTATACCACTTAAGAACAGATAATTCTCTCAGTTGCTGTGTATTTTAAGTGTGTCTTAGAGTTACCATTTTGACCATTTATATTAGCTTTCCATTGCTGTGATAGAAATTGGCACAAATATAGCAGCTTAAAATAATACAAGTTTATTTTCTTATAGATCTGAAGATCAGAGACAAAGTGGGGCGCTGGCACTGAGTTCCTCCCAGACACCATGGGTCCCAGTGATGCAGGAGAGTTAAGGCCTAGCTCCCCAGCTGAAATGCAAGTTTATGTTCTCTGAAAATCAAAGAATGAATTTTAGGAACAACAGAGGTTTGAGAAGGAAAATTTTATTGAGAAAGAAAGCTTCTGCCTAAGGGAGGCAGAAGGGGGAACCCGGAAAGGTGGGTAGCCCCCACACTTTACTTTTCAGAGGGCTTTTATGGAGGAAAGCCGCGAGGTGAGACAGGTCTGAAATGGGACAAAATTACAATCAATCAGTAGCACTGCAACTAGAGTAACTTAGATAACATTGGCACAGTGAGAAACTATACAAAATACACAAAACCATCATCAACCAATAAGATTACAACAAGTATAATTGCTCAGGTAACATTGACTAAATGGGGATCCAATGAGAAATCAAGTCAGTAACAATCAAACAGCAATTTTTGACTCTGACTCTTTTCCAGGGAGGTGGGTTAAAGTCTTAGCCCTCCACCCCAGGAGGATGGCATCTTCCTAAGAATATCTGGCTGCTGCCTATTTGGAATATCAATCACACCTATTTATCCTACATGGGTGGGATGGCTTTTTTCTCTGGCAATGCCAATCTCCAAATTGGCTGCTTCCGAGGGCCAGTCCTATCTATCTGCCTACCACATGTCTAGCTAGCTTTCCTACCTAGGATACCAGCAGCTGCTTGTGCTCCTTGACTCACGCTCCCTTCCTCCACCATCACATGCCTCTCCTTGTTGCTGACAGACCTGCCTCCCCAGCAAAACAACCCTTGTATTCACACTGGCTCCCCACAGAAAATTCACATCATCTTCCCATCTGAAGAGCCTTCACTTAATCATAACTAAGACCTCTTTTTTTTTTAACCATTCAAAGGTTTTAGTTTTTAGGACATACAAAAGCATATTTTATATATCTTCTATTCTTTCTACAGGCTATAATCTTTCTACTACTCTGTTATTACCTCTTTAAATTCACCAGCACCTGAACTTTTTATGAAGATCCAGTTTTTCAGCGCCATAGGGGCTTTCCAGGTTCTACCACATATAACTTCAGATCTGGGATTATGTTGCCTCATGCTTTGTACTCAGGATTGATTTTGCTATTCCGGGTCTCTTCTAGTTTGATATGAATTTTTGCATTATTTTCTCCAGTTCTGTGAAGAATGCTTTTGGTACTTTGATTGGGATTACATTAAATTTGTATATCACTTTAGGAAGTATGACCATTTTTACTATATTGGTTCTGCCTATTCAGGAACATAGGGTATCTATCCATTTCCCGAGGTCCTCTTTGATCTCCTTTTGTAGAGCACTGCAGTTCTTCTTATAGAAGTTTTTCATATCCTTGGTTAGATTATTGTCTAAATATTGAATTTTTCTCAGTCCTATTGTGAATAGTATTATTTTCTTAATTTCTTCCTAATTTCCTAATTTCTCAGTGATTTCATTAATGTACAAGATCATTACACACCAATATATTTTTGTGTACTGATGTTACATTACTGAATTTAGTAATTTTTGATGTCTGCAAATAACTAGACTTCTTTATTTTCTATACTTATGCCTTTTCCTTTATTTTTTTCTTGCCTAATTGCCTTGCTAATGTTTTGAGTACTATATTGAATAGGAGTGGCAAAAGTGGACAACTTGTCTTATTCCTGATTTTACAGAGAAAGTTTTCAGTTTTTCCTCATTTAATATGATGTTAGCAATAGTTTTCTCATAAATGACTCTACCCTACAGGAGCCATTCTGGGGGTTACTGATTTGCCAAGTAATTACTAATAATCTTCTGGATATCAATGGTTTCTTTCGTGGTTTCATCTTTTTTTTAATTGAATTCTTTATTGGTACAATTTATATACATCTCACAATCATGTATAACATTGGGGAATTTGTACCAGTATATGACACAAGTTAATTCTCATTTTTACCCATATCCCTACTCACCCACACCTCCTCACCCCCTTTTTACATGCTCTTTTATTTTCTTTCTGTATCGTATTTATTCCTTCCCCTCATCACATTCCCACACCAAATTTCCTATGGAAATTTCCCACTCTATAAAAGCTGTCCTACTTTCTAGAGCTCATTTGCATCTACAGGTGTTCATGCCAAAGAGAAGATCTGGAATTTGTCTATCTGTGACCTATTGATTTCACTTATTAGTATATCCTCCAGGTGTCTCCATTTGCACCTAAATGGATCAATCTTGTCATTCTTTATGGCAGAGTAATACTCCATTTTATTAAAAAGTCACATCTTCTTTATCCATTCTCCGGTTGATGGACATTTAGGTTGTTTCCAAGATTGAGCTATCACAAACTGAGCTGCTATGAACAAGGGTGTAAATATGTCTTTCCAATGTGATTTTTAAAATTCTTTTGGGTATATTCCTAGCAGGGGGATGGCAGGGACAAATGGGACCCCTAGACCTAGTTTTCTGAGAAATCTCCACACGGATCTCCACAATGGTTGCACAAGTCTGCAATCCCACCAACAGTGGAGAAGGGTTCCTTTCCCCCCACAGCCACGCCAGCATTTATTGTTGGTTGATTTTGTGATAGCGGCCATTCTTTGTGGAGTGAGATAAAATCTCAGTGTTGTTTTCATTTGCATCTCTCAAATGACCAGTGATGTTGAACATTTCTTCAGGTTTCTTGGCTGCTTTGACTTCTGCCTCTGAGAAGTGTCTGTTCATTTTAGATGCCCATTTTTGAATTAGGTTTTTAAACTTGGGGAAGCTGATCTGTTTGAGTTCCTTATATATTGTAGATAATAGCCCTTTGTCTGATAAACAGCTAGTAAAGATATTTTTCCCATGTTGTTGGTGTCTTTTGGCAGTGCTAGCAACTTCTTTTGCTGTGCAGAAGCTTTTCAGTAGAATGAGATCCCATTTGTTGATTCTTTCTGCTAGTTCTTGTGCTACAGAGGTTTTATTCATAAAGTCTCTGCCTAAGCCAATGTCTCCAAGAGTTTTACCTACCTGTTTTCCAGTAGGCTTATTGTTTCTGTTTTAATGCTTAAGTCTTGTATCCATTGTGAGTTTAGTTTTGTGCATGGTGAAAGAGATGTCTAATTTTAGCTTTTGGCAGGTTAAAGCCCAGTTTTTCCAGCAACATTTGTTTTTGTTTTTGTTCTTTTTTGAGACAGAGTCTCGCTTTGTAGTTCAGGCTGGCTCTGAGCTCACTATGTAGCCCAGGCAAGCCTCGAACTCAGCAATCCGCCTGCCTCTGCCTCCCGAGTGCTGGGATTACAAATGTGAGCCACCACGCCCGGCTCCAGCAACATTTGTTAAAGAGGCTGTCTTTCTTCCATTGGGATGTTTGCCTCCTTTGTCAAAGATAAGGTGGCTTAGTGTATCCGGAGTTGTTTCTGGGTCTACTAATCTATTCCACTGGTCCTCGGGTCTGTTACTTTGCCAGTACCATGCAGTTTTTATCACAGTAGCTTTATAGTAGAGTTTTAAATTGGGGATTATAATACCCCCTGCCATATGGTGGTTGCTTAGAATTGCTTTTGCTATTCTAGGTTTCTTGTGTTTCCAGATGAATTTTTGTATTATTTTCTCTAGCTCTGTGAAGTATAGCATTGGAATTTCAATTGGAATTGCATTAAATCTATATAGTAGTTGTGGGAGTATAGCCATTTTGACGATGTTGGTTCTCCTGACCCAGGAACAAGGGATATCTTTCCACTTTCTGGTTTCCTTTTCTATCTCAGTTTTCAGAGTCCTATAGTTTTCAGAGTAGAGGTCTTTCACTTCCTTTGTTAGGTTGATTCCTAGATATTTCATTTTTCTGGGTGCTACTGTGA
>PVIC010042399.1:0-15817 GCA_004025085.1 Thryonomys swinderianus
TCAGTCTAGGAAATGAGAAATATGTGTTCTCCACATTGCTCATCACTCTTCATTTTCTGGCTTCTCTCTTTTTCTCTGTGTGTGTTTTCAGACGACAGTGTTTCTTTTTGCTTTCAACCTGCCCTGCTTCTTGGGGAGACCTGCTAAGTAAGTTTCTGTGTCACTTTCATCTGCTCAGTAGTCCCTGGCGTCCCCTTACGTGGCCTTGTGTGCCCTCCCATAACCTGTGCCGCCTCCTGTGTCAAAGCTGCCTTCTTCCCTCTTGGCCCTTCCCAGCCTGCCACGCAAGTCGGCCGCCTCCCCTGCTCTCCCTGGCGCTGGAGCTGTCTTCTGACTCCCGGGTCCCTGTTGGGGTCCCCTTCTCTCTTTTCTTGAGTGGGGCAAGACCAGGCCTCCTTCTCGCCACACACTCAGGGCCTTGGTCGGAGGGGCTCACAGTCAGTGTCTGCTGGCAGTATTTGCTCACCTCTCTGGTCTTCAGAGTACTAGGAAACCTTTTTCTTTTAACCTTTTGTTATAGAAAATTCTTAAACATGCACATTGTGCATGTGTATAATGTGTATATATATTATATATGTATATAATATAGTATTATGTGTATAATCCACATTCAGTTATACCAAAATTGTCACACTTACTTTGTCTTCCATCTTTCCCATTATCTTTTTTTTTTTTTTTTTCGTAGTAGAGATCAAACTTGGAACCTTGCATTTGCAAGTCAGGCACTGGAAACACTGAGCTAAATCCCAGCAACTTCCCCATTTTCTGAAGTTGGGTTTTTTTTTTTTTTTCATAGTTTTTGAGACAGCCTCACTTCATAGTTCAGGCTGGCCCTGAGCTCACTATGTAACCCAGGCAAGCCTCGAACTCACAGCAATCTTGCTGCCTCTGCCTCCCAAGTGCTGGGATTATACTTCTGAAGTATTTTAAAGTAGATATGATATATCTGAAGGTTAACCCTACATCTTTAAGTACACACCTCTAAAAAAGACTATTTAGCCACAATGTCATTATTATACCTACCAAGATTAAGATGAATTAATATAATCTAAAACCTATACCATGTTCAAATTTATCAGGTAGACTCATAGTATCTATTTAGACTTGGTTTTTCAGATTAATCCAAATTTCCACATTACATGGGACTTTTTTGGGGGGAATAATACTTGGGGTTGAACCCAGGGCCTTCATACTGAGCTACATTTCCAGTCTTTATATTTTTCATTTTAAGACAGGGTCTTGCTGTCACTAAGTTTCCCAGGCTAGGGTCGAACTTGTGATCCTCCAAATGTACCCATATTATAGATCTATCTGTTCAATTCCTTGTAATATTTAATTGTTTTTGTTTTCCTGTCATTATCTACAGGTGTGATTAGATGAAATTTAATCTTTTTATATAAAACAAAGAAATTGAGGGGCCAGAGACTTAGCTTAGTGGTTCTGGCTCCTGCCTAGCAAGTGCAAGGTCCCTGGTTCAATCCCTGGTAACCACATACAACAATACCAAGTGTGGTGGCTCACGCCTGTAATTGCAGCACTCAGAAGTCAGAGGCAGGAAGATTGCTTAGTCTAGGCTTGCCTGGGCTACATAGTGAGCTCAGAGCCAGCTTGAACTACAAAGTGAGAGCCTGTCTTAAAAAAAAAAAAAAAAAAAAACTCAGAGAACCAAGGCTCTAGTCTGTGTTTTTCTTTTATATTTATCAAACTTTTCTTTGACCCTGAAAACAGTAGGACACAGTAACACTAGGCCTGGCTTCTAACCTCTTTCAGAGGAAACCTTGTCCTTTCAGCAGTAAGTAGGGGCCTCTTACTCTTTCTGAGGTGATTTCCCTTCTCTCCACAGTGCTTTTCTGAATTGGAATCTGTCTACCATTTTACCATCTAGGCCTGACTCTACTCACCAAGTATCAGAGGAGATCCCACTGGCAAACTGTGTTTCCCCAGAAGCTCTCTGCCTTCCATGGACAGGGCATCTCCATAAGAGTAGCCTCTGTCCCTCAGGCCAGGGGCAGCTCTGCATGTCCAAGAAAGACACTCTGGCTGCAGGCCTTACCATAAGCCACAAGTCTGTCAACATCCAGGAAATGGAGAGAGTAGAGACCCAGCTCTCTCACATGGTGTCCCAGGGTGAAGCATCTCGGCGTCAACTACCTAACCAGGTAAAGCCAAGAGACAGACCAGAGACCTTCACCTCTTCCACCCAGACCAGAAGGGCGAAGGGACTGGCCGACTCTGGCGACACACAAGCTGGGTCACAGAGAGAAGGGAACCTTGGAGCCAGCAAGACCACTGGGGGAGCCAGTTATGGTTCCTCCTATCCCCGTGAACCGAAGCAAGCAGCTGGGCCTGGAAGAGTGGCTAAGACCTTTCAAATGGAATCCAGACCACCTTTGCCAGGTAGGGAGTCAGAAAGGCATCCAAGGGGACTGGCAGCAAGGGTCAGAGACATTGCCAAAAAGTACTGTCATGTACCTCATGTCCATCCTTTGAGGGGACACTACAGTGGAGAGGACCCAGACACCACAGCTTCACATACAGAACCCAGCCCAGTGATGGACTGTGGAAGAGGAGGAGATGATTTATCTGACACAGGTAGCAACTACTCTGTGGATTCTCTCTCCCATGTCCGTGCCAAAGCCTCAGTGACAGAGCCACTGATGCTGGAGGGCCTGCCACGAAAGTGGTGCCTCCCAGACTCAGAGAACTCTGAAAGTCACAATAGCCAAGTATCTGAGGACTCACTGGCTGAGAGGGGAGACAGGGACCCCATCTACGAGCAGAGCCACCCAAAGTCCAGAACTAAAGCCTCTGTGAGGGGCTTTCTCACGTCCTCAGACAGTGGCCTGCTTCCTTGGGCACATAGGAGCTTTTCCTTAGATAGCCTGGTTGATGCGGAGGAAGAATTAGAGGAAGATCAGCAAGAGGAGCCTTTCTTTGGTTCAGCTGATGAGATGCCCACAGAGACATTTTGGCGCCTGGAAAACTCCACTCCACCAGTAGTAGAGCAGGAGGCAATGTGTAGACCTGGGCGCATAGGCCCTGGGACGGGCATGGGGCTAAATGCCATCCTTCCCATGAGCAGCTCATTTTACCTGAATCCTGGGTTCCAGGCTATTAGGGCATGGTCTGAGTCAGAGGTGGAGGGGAGCTTCTCGGAACAAGCAAGCTCTCTCCAAGGAACACAGCTTTCGAGACAAGGCTCTCCGATGTCCATGGATTCCTGGTTTTCCTGTGACTCTAAGATCAATTCCAGCGGCCCCCCAGGAGCAGAGGCTTTCTATTTAAGCCCTAATGTCCTGGAAGTCCAACCCTGTGTTGAAGAGAGGCCTGAATACTTGCAAAATAGTAAAGAACTAAAGTCACTGAGTGCAGAAACAGCTCTGCCAGGTAGCTTGAAACTGCCCCAGGGCAGTACAGAGCTACCCTGCAACACAAAAGATGTATGTAAAACCTTTGCTTCTGATATCTCCAGGCTGTCATTTTGGGGACCTCAAAGGCTTCTTCAGCCAGAAGCAGATAACTTCTTTCAGGGGAGAAGTAACTCAGATGCAAACCAACAGGGAAACTCCAAAGTTTCTGATTCTAGTGCAGTGAGTGAGTCTCTTGCCTCTGCCACGTCTTTCACTCATGTGGGCGGCACCCAGAAAAGGGACTGGGCTGCCTTGCAGCAAAAATATCTCCTTGAACTCTCTCATCCTATCCTGAAGGCTGTCAGACAGCCTGGGCCACCCTTCCCCTACCTTGAGGAAGACTGTAGTTCCCTGGTAGAAAATTCTGGCAAAGAAGAAGATACTCAATTGCCAGTGGGTCCTGGAGTATCTGGCAGTCTGACTTTTAATGACTCTCCAACCCATCTCTCCAGAATCAGGTGTCTGAGAGCTGGGAAAGAACAGGACAGTCTGAGTGCTAAGTTGGAAAGTGCTTCTGATTTCTTCAGTCCCAGTGAGAAAGAGGTTAGCTATAGTGGGACTTATTCAGCTGACTTGGAGTCACTGGCTTCTAGATCCACAAATGCACAGGTTTGTGCCACATACTCCTTAAAAGAAGCCCATCGAGTCAGACAGAAGAGACTGGAAGAGTGCTGTCAGGGTAGCAGGAAACCTGGAGTGACCACTTCCTCTGATAAGTATAAATTCCAGGAGAGTGCTTGTTGTAGGAGTGTTACCCAGGCCACCGGAGCAGACCATTGGCCCCAAGGCCATTCCCCGCTCAGGAAAAACAGTATTGTTCGCCAAGGACAAATGAGCCACAACAACTGCTACTCCCAGGAGCAGGAGAAGGCAGACTGCCAGGAGAGCTCTGAGGAGGTAGCTGAGAAACACACAGATACTTCTTTCGCCCTTCGTTCAAGTCTGGAGCCGCACCTCCACGCCGCTTCCTGGAATCCTTTTTCGTCTTCCCTGCAGCCACCTGTCTTGGAAACAGTCTACGAGACCAGAAGCAGAGATGCCCTGACAGAAACTGCTTTAGAGACTCCAGCTTGCAGAGAAGGATGGGTGCCGTCCCCACCACCCCGGGAAGCCTGGGGCTTTAGTCATGACCACCGGATCCTGAGGACAGCTTACCTGAAGAATAGTTGGCCAGTGCTGTTACGAAGGCAGAAGTGCCAGGTTGCCTTTTCTCAACGGGTCACTGCAGAGAGGACAGTTGATCTCAACACCACAGAGGTTCTTGGCGAGTTAGGGGAGCGCACTGAAAATATTAAAGAGCGAAGGCATAATTCAGTTCATTTTCTCGTCCAGAACAGACATCTCCCTTTTACTGCCGCAGAAGTATGTGAGCTTGAAAACGAGGTTAGAATTTTAAATAAAAATCACAGTCCTCCAACACTTAATGGAAGAGAGAAGGCTCCTACACTGTCCTGTTGGAGTGTTTTCCCAGACAGCTCTGTGCCTGAGGCAGGTAGGAAGGAAGAGCAGGCTCAGATTCAAGCCCATGATCCGAGCAGACAGTCTCCTTGTGGACTCAGGTCTGATTTCATCTGTGAAAACACTGACGTGAGTCTTGGAAAGGACGCGCCAAGGGAAACTGCTGCGTTTCTGAAGTCCAAATCAGTGTGTCATACAGGAAGCAGTGCCACGGTCACAGCCCAGGATGAGCATCCGGCCCTCAAGTGGGAAGGGAGGGATGAAACTGGGCTCCTTGGAGAAACTGTTCATCCCGGAAGCAGCCCCGCAGCGCCGTCTGGGACGGCGTGCACCTGTGAGACAGTCCGGTCCCTTGCGTGTTGTCAGGAAAGAAGCCCCAGGGAATGCCAGGAGCCCAGAGGATCCCAAGAAATGTCCAACTCCAAAGAAGAACTTTTGGGAAAGAAACAGTGTAGAGGAGTTAGTAATGCTGATGAAATGGCGAGGCTAATTAGGAGTATTGTGCAGTTGGAAAATGGTATCTTAGAAATCGAATCCAAGCAGAAAAAGCAGGTTCGTGCTTCCCACACACTAGGAGTTAGTGAGGAGGTTATATCCCCGGACCAGAAGGACCCAGAGCGAGCTGACCATGTCCCGAGGCCAAGAAGCTCTGGAAACCATTTGTCCTACAAGGATCAACCATCTTCTCCAAGACAGGCAGATAATGTCTTTAAGGACAGTGAAACTGGGAGGATGGAGGCTAACAGAACCATTGGGAATGAGAACCAGCTCCAGAATGTTCCTTGGAGCCCCCTCAGATCAAGGTGGTGTGTAGGAGGGAGGCAGGCTGTGGTGGGGTGCTCCCTCTCAGCTGGACGAGTCCAGGCCCCAGAGGACACTTGTGCTGCTGCAGGGTCGGTCAGGGCTGCTCTTCAGCCAAGAGTGGGAGCGTTGCCTGGAGCTCCGGCCTTGCTGCCCCAGCTGGAGTGTTCTGGGGAGGGCGGCAGGCCGCCACAAGCCTCGGTGAGCTTCGGGGACCAGCCTTGGGGCTTGGGAAGCCTTGGGGAAGTGTGGACCACAGAAAGTTTTCAAGAAAGCCCAGTTGTCAGACACACAAGTACCTCCAAACCAGAGGAGCCAAGAGCTCAAAGTAGAGTTGAAGAAATGACTTTGGAAGTAGGAGGGAGCCCCCGAGACAGACGTGCTACGGTCTCATTGACCCAGAAACATCCTGGTCCAGGGCAGCGTTGTAGGTGCACATATCTCTGTGAGGAGCCAGTCTCCCCATTACTGAGCCCAGTGGACTTCTCCGAGTCCCCTTCCGATCAAGACCCGAGCAGTACCTGCTCCTTACCTTCACCACGGCTGCCACGAAGCTGTCTTTGTACTCGTGATGTTACAGATATTTCTTCAGTTGACCATGTGCTGGATCCCACAATACTGAAAATCCCTGACAATCCCTTGGAACGGGATGTAGGGTACAGTAGCCAGGGTAGAAAGAACAGGAGCCCCCATGTGCATGGAGACACGGGAGAGGACTCCAACATAGCATATACTGTCTGGAGTGGGGATGTGAGGCCCATGGCCTGGGGCTCACGGGGCCCATCTGATGCAGCAGAGAGTGGCCCCATGGGGACAGAGGAGAGGGTAACGGTAAGCACCACCACCCAAGACCAAGGAGGGAGCCTCGGAATTGCTTCCGTGGTCATGAGTGCCCAGAATAGCTTTGGCAGTGAAACTGAGTCAGCTGTGCCAAAAGAAATACAAGCTCCCTCCTTAAATACAGCCTCTAGGCAGTTGGAAAAAAGGGTCAGCTTCTCCTTGGAAGAGGGTGATGACCAGGGCAGAGGGGCGCAGCGGAAGACACAAGAGAATGCTGGGGACCAAGGCCCCACCCGCAAGACCCACTCAGCCCCTGCTTCCCCGCCGAGGGGACCTGGTCTAGAGCCCAGGCTATTGGAGACGTCTGTCCATGCGTCCATTTGCCTGACGATCCTGGAGGAGATCAGACAGGCAAAGATCTGGAGAAAGCAGCCTCCTGTCTGTGGGACGGGGGCTGCAGTCCTTCCTTACTGTGAGACTTCAGTACAACCAGAGTGTTCTTCAGGGGCTGCTGGCAGGGGTCACCATGAGCAAATGGACCAGTTAATACCCGGCAGGACCGAGAAGGAGGGTGAAGCCTCAGAAGGGGATGTGGCCTCTCTCTCTGGTGCACCAGGACATCTGTCGGCTGGCAAGAAGGAAGCCCCAGCCACACTTCTCTGCACAGATGGCCCCGGAACTCTGCATGGCTCTGAAATGAGCAGAGGCCCCTGGTCTCTGCCACGGTCTTCCCCTTGCGCCGCACCTGCTGCAGGCACAAGACCCTGCACTGGAAACCTGAGCGATTCCCAGGGAGCAGGGGAAGACTTCACAGGACACTCTCGTTCTTCCGAAATCACAGAGAAGAGAGAAGCATGCGGAGCATCTTCCCCGGCTGGTCCTTTGATCTTAGACTGGTGTCCTCCTTCAGGACCTATGGAGCCGAACAGCTCCGTGAGACTAGAGAAAGCGGTGTTTGCAGTATCTTTTCAGGACCCTCGTGCCCCCGGGCCAATTCCGTGTGGGCCGAGTCAGTCAGCCGCATGGCTCACTGTGCAGGGCATGTCTCCTGACAGTTGCACCAGCAGCCCAGAGCAAAATGACGCCGCAGAGGGAGGAGACCCAGGTAACTTCTTAGGGACTGTTCCAGATGGAAAAATTGCCCACTCTGAAAGTCAGTCTGTGATGTGTGTTGTTGAGAATTCTTTAAGCTTCCCAGAGCCTAAGCAAGATCCTGTCCAGGGCCCTGAGGCTTCTGCTGGTTTAGCCGACGGGAGGGCAAGTCCAAAGCCACAGGCTGTTCTCCCTGAAGCTCTGAGAAACGCTGAACTGGAAGCCCTGTCAGAGCAGCGTGTGAGCTGGGAGGAGAGCGTTTCAGTCAGGGCTGGCAGCGAAAGTCTCAGGCCCACTCCATTGCTAGACCCAAGGCCTGGCTCATACCCTAGGGGAGGGGAGGCCCCCTGCCCAGGTCTGGAGGAAACTGGAGCTCGCTTTGCCTCCCCTGGGAGCGCAGAAAGGAGCAGGGAGGCAGAAGACAGCAGAACTCGCCGACAGCTATGCTCTCCTCTGACCACCGCTCCTCTGCCTTGTCACAGAGATGGTGACCTGGGGACGAATTCTGAGGCTCACCCATATCCTGTCAATTCACCTTTCATTGTACTTTCCAGAGCCTGTGAAGTGGGTGAGATAAGAGAGGCCTCTTCCAAGGAAGCTGACATGCTCCTGGCAGCATGTGAGCCCAGGGCTGTGGATTTTGGGTCAGCAGGTGGCAATGTGCTCGAGTCCCTCGCTGAAGCTCCTCTCCAATCGCCCCTGGGGGGCTACAGCTCCTCCCTCAGCCAGCCAGCTACTGTTAGAAGCTTAAAGACAGCCCAGGGTGCTGCGGAGCAGGTTGCTGAGAGCAAAGGCAGCACAGAGCTTGAGGCTCTGCAGGCCCATGGCCCTGCAGACCCGGACTGTGAGGCACTGCGGAACCCTGGGGATCACTCTGGAGGTGGCCACAGTGCACGAGTGTCTCTCACCAAGCCAGAGCCACCTGCAGAAACTCAGGGACCACACACCCTGAGGCCAAGGGAGGGATCTGTAAGAAGTGAGCAGGGTTGCTTAGAAAGTGTCAGATGCTTTTCAGAAAAGCCACAACTTTTCAGCAGAGGCAGGGATCCTCCATCCATGCTTGCAGCAGAACACACCTGCTGTTCTTGGGGTGGAAGTCCCCGGGAAGAGGAAGGGCAGCCGAGAGCCCAGGCCTTGGGAGGTGGGGAAGCCCCTGCCCCGAGTGGCTGTCACATTCAAGATGCTGAAAGAGAGGCGGTGGCCGGGACCCAGTCTCCTGCGTCCCAGACATTCTCACCAGGCTCTGAGCACCTGCTGGGGCCTGGGCAGCTTTGCCGCAGTGAGGAGCAGCCGACTCCCTGCCTCAAGCGCTCGTTTCCTGTGATTACAATCTTCTGTGGCCCCAGTTGCGCCACGTCCAACCCCAGACCCCACTTCTCTGTGGTGAGCTGCTCTCAAACCCTTCAGGAACTAAACTTGAAGCCGGAGGCTCCTTCCCCTCCAGGTGAGAACGCACAGGGGCCTAACAGGTTGTGGGACCCGCACCTCTGGGGCTGCTCCTCAGGAAAGACGGTGGCAGGGACACATCTGAAGACGGAGGCTGGTAGCCCAGCAGCCCCCTCTGACTGGAACAAGGGTCCTGCTGATCCCACGCCACTGAAACGTGCCGCCCCTCCTTGCCCAGCATCTTCCACAGTGTGTTGCATGCCAACCCCCGAATTCATGACCAGCTGTGTGTCTGGTGCTTTGGCTCCACAGGGAGAGCCAGAGAAACTGGGTGTCCAAGTCAGGCCAGAGAATGGACAGGAGGACAGAGGAACATTGTACTTGGGCTCTAGTGATATTAAACCCTGCATCTTGTCATGGTGTTCAGAGGGGCCTGTGCACGCTGGCTGGAAGCGCTGTGTGTGTGGCAGGACCATCAGTGTCTCCTGCAGCCAGCAAGCCCATGGACCGGGGCCGTCCAGTGCAGCCTGGTGCTCCTGCATGGACAGCAGTCCGGGAGATCAGAACACCCTGTGCTACTCCTGCCTCGGCGCCTGTGTCCCAGCCCAGGACTCGACAAGCTCACACAGCAGCACTGCGAACGTATGGGGTTCTTCATCTGCCCTGCAGGATGGCCGCATGCTGCGTGGCCCCGACAAGACAGCCCAGTTTAAGGGCCCCACTGATGAAGCAGGCTGTGTAAAGAGTGGGGTGCTCATGGCTGAAGAGAGTCCTGCAGGTGCAGTGGACTGGAGTGCGCGGCTGTGCCCATCTGAGTCTGGCCACCTTCCAGCACAGGGCAGGACAGGTACCTACAAGCAGGGCGCTCAAGCCCCGGGCTGCCAGCTCCGCCAGAGCGGTGCTGTCATGTCCACTGCCCACCCCAACAGCAACACGGCGTCTCCCTGTGGCCTGGCCGCCTGGGCCAGCATGCACAGCCTATCCCTCCACCTGTCTCAGCTCCTGCACAGCACCTCGGAACTGCTCAGAAGTCTGTCCCAGCCCGGGGTGGCTGCGGAGCAGAACTCCCAGAGGGACCCTGTAGCCGGGGCCCCACGGGGCCTCAGAGTGGACAGTGCGACTCAGACCAGTGTGGAGAAGGCCGGACAGACTGACCTGGCCTCGCCCCCTCTGCACTTCCAGGACCCAGCAGCCAAGCCTCAGGAAGTCAGTGTGACCCTTGAAGTGCTGAGCTCAGACCCCACACCTTTGTCTCAAGAAAAGGGAGATGTCACAGGAGCCCACTCGAGAGAGGCAGAGATGGCATGGAAAAGCACCATGCCTTCTGACCTTCATGAAGAGGGTGCCCAGTGCAGACTGAGAAGCCCCCCAGTATCTGTGTCCCACGGGGGGTGTCAGAAACCCGCTGGAGAGCAGAACCTACCTTCTGGGGGCCCCGTAGCTTCTCTTGAGGCCTCTCCACCCTCCATTTCCGAGCCAGGGGACCCCTCCTGTGTGGTTGCCAACAGCCCCAGCCTCTGCACGTCTCATATCCCAGCACCCTCCCCCAGGGCCTCCACACCCACCCTGGAGCCTCAGGTCCAGAGGAAGTCTGGTGCCACGAGCGCCTTGTTGGTGGACAGGGCCTCCTCCCCAGTCTTCACACTTAGTGCCGACACCCAGAAGCTGGGTCTTCCCCTGGGCTTCTTGGCGCTCTCAGCTCCTGCGGCCCACTCTCCCGAAGGTCGTGCAGAGCCTGCCCTCAGCTCAAGGCCTCTGGGAGAGAGTTGTTCTCAGGTTACTCACCAGCCGCTGGAGGCTCCGGGTCAAAGAGGCAGTGGTGGGAGGTCGCTCCTAGGGTTAACATCCCCCTGCAGCCCTCCACAGAGCCCCAGTATCCAACTTAGCTTCTTCAGACAGCCCGGGACCCCCACTGGGGGCCGAAGCAGCCCACCACCTCTGCCCTCAAGGCCCTGGAGCTGGAGGCTGGCTGACAGCTGTGTATCTGAGGGGGCGGCTTCCCCAGGGCTTGCTGCTCTGGGCAGTCAGGAGCCAGGTCAGTGGCAGAACAGGGCTGAGGACCAGGGTCTCTGCCCTGGGGCTGGGCTGACTGGCGCTGCAGGGACTCAGAGTTCCTCTGCTGGCTCACCTCAGGCCTGCCAGCCGCAGGGGGTGTGCCCCCCTTCCCAGAGATGCTTAGGCCCTGAACTCCAGCAGTGCACTCTGAGGGACCTCCCGGTGCATAACAAATTTAGGAACTGGTGTGGGGTTTGGCAGGGCTGTCCTGGGGGCATGGGTGTGAGTGAGGAGCAGGAAATCAGCTCTGACCTCAGCTCCGGAGCGCAGAGGCAGCAGCCCGTGCAGCCTGGTGACCAGAGCCTGCTCCCCGAGTGGTCCTCCAGGGAGCAAGTCTCCCTGCAAGTTGGGACCCAGAGTACCCCACTCAGTGTCGAGCTCAGAGAAGCACAACTGCACCGTGGCTTCGGGGAGGCAGATGCCCTGCTGCAGGTGCTGCAGCTTGGGACAGGTGCTGCACTTGCTCCGGATGAGGCCGAGATGCCCACCCGGGAGGAGCACCATACTCGGTAAGGGCCCTGTGGGGGCGGGCCGGGCGGGGAGCTGACAGCCACTGTACTCTGGCCTTGTGCAGAACCTCAGGTGAGGGACTCTGGGCCAAGCCAGCCAATCAATCATGTTTCGTCACAGGCAAAGACAAGCCATGGAGACTTCCGAGAGAGGGCAGGCTGAGCTACTTCAGGACTTCTCCAGGGGACAATGCCTGAGCCCTCAGAAAAACCTGAGCCTCCTGCCTAGCAGGGCTTTCCCCTCCCGGGACCTGGTCCTGCCCAGCAAGCGCCGAGAGTACCTGCAGCAACTGAGGAGAGATGTTGTGGAGACCACCAGGTAACGAAAGACCCAGAACCTGCAGGAAGGGGCTCTGGCTGAAGTTGGTCTCTGGAGCCAGACTGGGGCCAAGGGACAGAAGCTGAAATGCCGGACGAGTGAGGGCTTCTGGAAAGGATGGGTGGGCTTGGCCTGTGGGGTGCGGGAGCCCTTTACCCACCATCAGAAGCTGTCTTTCCTCCTGCGGCTTCCGTAGGAGCCCACAGTCAGCCCTGAGTTCTGCCCATCCACCCTTGGACATCGAGCGGATGTTGCGTGACTATCAGTGGGCCCGAGAGCAGGCCAAGGTCAAGATTGCCCAGGCACAGGAGCGGAGCATGGAGGAGATGCTTCGGATCCGTCAACAGATCATCTCCCAGCTGCTGAGGGTGAGAACTGGGCTGAGCCTGGTGCCATGCTCCAAGGAGGGCAGGGCAGCCTTGGCACCGGCCTCAAGGCTGGGCCTGCTGTCCCTCATCAGACCAGCTCTCCTCAGGCCCAGGTCCAATGGCAAGAGGCCGTGGTGCGTAGGTGTACCGTGTGGGAGGCACCTGGAGGCGGGATGATGGACAAGGGTCTTGTGGGTGCATCTGAAGTCAGCTGACGATCACCTGTCCTTCCCAGGAAGAGGAAAAACTCTACACCCTGGCCAGCTCCAGCTCCCCGTGCACCAGCTCCAACGCAAGCCTGTCTTCGGGGATCACGTCTGGTTACAACAGCAGCCCGGCCTTGTCGGGCCAGCTCCAGCCCCCAGAGAGTGCGGTGAGAGGCAGACGCTGTGAGCAGGTCAGGCCAGCTCGGCAGAGGGAGCCTCGGCAGGACTGTGCTTCCAGGGCCCACTGCTGGCAGGAGCTTGAGCGTGGCTTCCCTCTCCTTCTGTTAGCCATTCTCACAGTGCTTATTTTGTGCACGCTGTTATAGGGTACAAAAGTGACCATGAGATGAATACTAAGCAGCGTTATGATTAAGCTGTGGTGGATTATTTGGAGAAGGGGCACTAAGTCTGCATAAACTGGGGCTGCTGTCCTGGGGGGAGAGGGAAGATGGGGGCCGGTACATCAGGGGTGAGATGGCAAGGGATGTGGGGAAGGATTGCTCATCTGTCTGTCCGTCCATCCATCCGTCCATCTGTCTATTGTGATCCTCTTGGCTTAGTCTCCCTAGTGCTAGGATTATAGGCATATACCCCCATTCCCAGCATTTCCTGTCATTATTTATTTATGATACCAGGGATTGAATTCATGAGCTTGCACTTGCAAGGCAGCCACAGCATCACTGAGCTAAATCCCTAGTTCTGGTCCAATAATTTTTTAAAATTTAAACATAAGTGGTATTTTTTTTTTTTGAGACAGGGTCTCACTTTGTAGTTCGGGCTGGCCCTAAGCTCACTATGCAGCCCAGGCAAGCCTGGAACTCAGCAATCTTCCTGTCTCTGCCTCCTGAGTGCTGGGATTACAGACGTGAGCCACCACCCCTGGCACTGTGGTATGTGGTATTGATGGCTGGTGGGCGTGAGTCTCCATGCCCAGCATTGTATGTGGTTTCCAGGGATTGAACTCAGGACCTTGCGTTTGTGAGGCAGGTGCTGGAACCACTGAGCTAACCCTCTGGACCAAGTGGTATTTTTTTTAATCAGTCCTGGTTTACAGTTTCATTATGTTAGCGAACAGCGAGATGATGTCAGACATTGGCAGGACTTTTGGGGTTACAGGAACATTTCTTGCACAGGTTCTGAGAGAACAAGTATAGAATCATGTATTAAAGCAGTCTTTGAAGTTGACTCGCGCACTGTAATGTAGTGGAGCCATATCCTTATTAATCCATTAGGTGGATCTACTTATTTGGGTTTTGTTTTTGTTTTTTGAGATAGGGTCTTGCTCTGTAGTTCAGGCTGGCCCTGAGCTCACTAGGTAGCCCAGGCAAGCCTCGAACTCAGCAGTCCTACCTGCCTCTGCCTCCTGAGTGCTGGGATTACAGGCGTGAGCCACTAAGCCCAGCTGGGCTTTGTTCATCTTGAGTCCTGAGTCTTGCTGACATGCTCTAACCTTTTAAAATAATTCTTCCTCACTTAACCTGGCTTATCTTTATTGTTATTGTAACTCAGCCTTTAGTACATATTTATAGAGTTGTATATTTAGTATCATAGTTTTAAAACATTTTTGTTGACACCCTCAAAAAAAAAAAAACTCAATACCATGACTTATTTCTCACCAAACTTACCATCGCCCTGGGCCGGGGGTGTAGCAGATGGCATTGCATTTGCCTCACACAAGCATAAGGTCCTGAGTTCCATCCCTCGTACTGCAGAGGGAAAAATGATACTGTCTCCCAGCCCTAAGCAGCTACTAATTTATTTTCTGTCTCTGGATTCCTCTCTTCTCAGCACACACAGGGTAGTTTCTAGTAGCATAAATGTATGCTCTCATAGTTCTGGAAGCTACAGATCTGAAGTCCTGCTGCAGTCCTCGGAAAGCCACCCCCTGTATGCCCATTTGTTACAGTGATCCTAGAAACTACTGTGATCCTAACAACATCCTTGTAAGAGAAGAAAGCAGATAAAAAAGTACTGTGTATTACATGATTCCATGTGTATAACATGCTGAGAAAAGCAAAGTCCATGGAGACAGAATTCAGTGGCTGCCTAGGGCTGGGAGACAGTCAGTTTTGGGAAGAAATAAGTACTGACACTGAGTTTCTTTTGGAGGGAATACTATTGTGAAAGGTGGTGTTTCTCTAATTGCTCTCTTGGTTTTTTATTTTTTTACAAGAAGACTATTGATTTTTGAGTGTTACTTTGTATTCAGCTACACTCCTGAATTTGGTTATTAAGTCTAAAAGGTTTTTGATAGAGTTTTTGGGGTCTTCTGTGTAGAGTATCAGTTAATCTGCAGATATTGAAAATGTAACTTCTTCCTTTCCTATTCTTATTCCTTCTATTTCTTTCTCACGACTAATTGTTGTGGCTAATGTTACGAGAACTATGTGAAACAAAGTGGTGACAGTGAGCATCTTTGTCTTCTTCCTGATTTTAAAGTGAAAGGTTTCAGTTTTTGTCCATTTAGTATGATGTTGGCTTTGTTTTGTCATAGATGGCTTTTATCAGGTTGAGATAAAGACCATCTTTTCTAATTTTCTGTAGGAGTTTGTTTTTGAGACAGGGTCTCGCTTTGTAGTTAAGGCTGGTGCAGAGCTCACTATGTAACCCAGGCAAGCCTCGAAATCCGCAGTCCTCCTGCCTCTGCCTCCCAAGTGCTAGGATTACAGGTGTGAGCCTCCACGCCCAGCATTGTGGTATGTGATACTGATTGCTGGTGGGTGTGAGTGACCATGCCAGGTATTGTATGTATTACTGGGGATTGAACTAGGGACCTTGCTCTTGCTAGGCAGGTGCTGGAACCACTGAGCTAAATCTCTGGCCCTTATTTTATCTTTTTGAGACAGAGCAACCCTGGGTACTTCAGGTTGGCCTGAAACTTAGTATCATCTAGGCTGGCCTTGAACTCCTATCAGTCCTCCTGTCTCAGCCTCCTGAGTGGTGGGAAAACAGGCATGTGCTACACACCTGCTTCTAGTATCTCAGATTTTGGTGTCCTCAGAAAGTCCTAGAGCCAAGCCCTAGTGGGCACTGAGAGAGGACTGTGTCTGGTTATAGCCATCCTGGTGGCTGTAGCATACTTTAAAGAGGGCTAAATGGCATTGAACATTTTTTCATATATGTACAGCCACTTTTGCATCTTTAGAGATCTGTCTATGCAGATCTTCTTCCCATTTTTAAAATTGGATTTTAGTCTCTTTACTGTTAATAGTTTTTTGTTGCTTTTGGAGGTTTTTCTATTTTGTTTTTTGAGACGGTCTTGCTGTGTTCATACTGGCCCTGAGCTCACTGTGTAGCCCAGGGTAGCCTGGAACTCATAGTGATCCTCCTACCTCAGCCTCCTGAGGGCTGGGATTACAGGTGTACACCAACATGCCCAGCAACAGTTTTTTATATCCTAGTACAGAACCTGATTAAATCTGTGATTTATAGA
>PVIC010042400.1:0-15821 GCA_004025085.1 Thryonomys swinderianus
AAAAAAAAAAAAAAAAAAAAAAAAAAAGGGTAGAGATGATCATTCACTCCTTCAGTGACAAAGCGTAGACTGTTCTATTGGACTTTTGGGACAAATTGGCAACCGCATCTACACTTCCTGGCTAACAGTCTTTTTCCAGTCAGCAAACTCCCATGAAGGGGGTCATCAGCCATTCTTTTTGCTTGAGGTTCTACTTACATTTTAGGTAGTGCTGTTGCTTGTGTTTAGAAGTCTGCACAATCGCTTCTTGGCCTTTTGGCTAAGATCAAGTGTAGATGTCCGCACGAAATGTCCTGCGAATAAGGTGGGGCTATTTTGGAGGTGGCTGAATCTAGAGTGTGTGATTCATGGTGCAAAGCTAGGCCCAAGAGCATTAGGATTAAGGGTTCAAGTGCTACCCACCCTATATAGTGTGAATAAGATAAAAGGAGCAGAACAGCCCTGGAAAGGGCTGTCTTCCAGTGCCAAGAACTGTTTTTTTCTGTCTTCCAGTGCCAAGAACTGTTTCCCCTCTGCCATCCTGCCATGGAGTCAGCCGATTATGAACCGAGACCTCTGCAGACTGTGAGCTAAATAAAACTTTCTGCCTTTAACTTCGGGTGTCAGTATTTTGTCTCAGCAATAAGAGAAAAGTAGCCAACGCAGATAGTATTTCTATGCTTACTGATTGCTCAGATACTTTCAGTTTTAAAGTAATCTTTGTACTACATTGGTGGACTCTCAGTCTTTCCATATTTAGAATTCATAAACATTATGGTGTATAAAGGAGACTCATATATCCAAGTTCCAGGAATACTTGAAAGTTTTTCAGTACTAAATCAAGTAACAAAAAGTTGTTCTTCTATATTGGCAACCATTCTGACTAAAGTGGTTCATCAGTTGAGAAGAATTGATTTGACTTCAAGATGTAGAAGAGGTAAGAGACCTTTTCCTCATTGATCCTAGGATCATGGTTGGGATCTCCCATAATGAAAAACAGATTAACCACAGAAAAGCATACAGATGAACTTAATGTAAATTTTAGTGGCATAGGGGACTTCATACAGAAATGACCCAATAAACAGTTAAATGTGCTTATTTTTATGTCAATCTTAATGAAGCAGAGACAGCTGTAGAGAAAGATGTGATTTAGTAAAAATAAACTGGAGAGAACTTAGCAAGGACTGTTTGTTTGGATTCTTTGTATTCCTTGTTTTCATAGACAAGAGTCTTTTAACCTGCTTCAAGGGAAGACAAATTCTTAATTTAATCACCAAATTCAGGTTTTATCATCTGTTTCAAGAAAGAAGAAGGAAAAACCAGAAAGACTTTAGTTCTGTCATTTTTTTTCCAGGTTTATTCAGCTTAAAAGATTTCATATGCCAGGTTACCATATTTTGGGGAAACAGGCCCAGAAACCCACCAGAAGACATGAAGTATGTCAGTATCAAAACTACATCTGTCTCAGTTGTCTAAATTTACTAAGTATGCTACCAACTCAGTATATTAACATAAAATTTAAAGGAGTATTATTTAAAGTAAAAAGTCAAAAAGTGACAAAAAAGTATTCTTCCAAATATTTCTTTTATCCACTTGTGATTAACAGCTAGCTACCCATATTGAGCAATTCAATTCTAGACATACTAATTCTATACTAATTCTCTCCCCAAGTCTTTGCTGAGTTAACAGTAACTATTCTCAGACACCAAGTGAATGGTATTTTTTCAAATTTGAATCTTTATTGGTACATTATATATACACATTGTGATCACACACAATATCAAGAGTTTGTACCAGCATATGACACAATTTAATTCTCATTGTTCCCATTCCCCTACCCACCCTACAACTCCCCTCCCCTATATATATAAGCTTTGTTTCCTTTTTGAATTACCATCATATTTTCTTCCCCTTGTTACTTACTCCTACACCCCATTTCCCTTTGAATATTTTCCATTTCACAATATCTAGTGAGTGGTATTTTCTTGGAGAAGCTTTCCTTAATGCCTTTATTTGGATGTGGTTTGTCCCTCGTGACTGTTAATCATGATATGTGAGCTGGAATGGATTCAGCAGTGCCTAGTGGATTGGTGAAGCACAATTCTGGGTGTGTCTGTGGATGAGTGACGTATAGGCTGGGAACCTGAAGGGGAAGACCCACCCCAGAGGCGGCTGCCACCAACAGGTAAGCTTGTATCTTGGACTGAATAAAAAGGGAAAGAAAAAGGAAGTTTTCCCATTTCTCAAAAGCTCTCACCTCATCATTAGTCTCCAGTTTCTTCAGCCTTCTAAAACAGAACAGCACTGATGATTCTCCTGCAAGCTCCAAGGCAGCTTTCAGTCTTGGACTGATGCATCCTTGGTCTCTTTGTTCTGCAGCTTCCAGCTTCTTGGGCCCAGTAGATACTGCACCCTCTGACTGTGCAGTATGCAGATGGCCATTGTGGAGTCTCCCATCTCTAATCCTGCCAGTGGCTACAGTGGACTCTCCTGACTCTGGCCCCATAAGCCTGCCTAATAAATGCCTTGCATAATTGTACATATATTTTCTGATTCTGTTCCTCTGGAGAACCCTAACTAACTCATAAACTGCCTAAGGATTAACACATTGAAAGCTGAGTCCCTAGTGTAGCCGAGTTAGGAAGTAATGTAAAATTATAAGATGTGGGGGCTGGTGGGTGCTTTTTGATTACTGGGGAGGGGTTAACTCTCTTGTGAGATCCTTCAGTGTCTGTGTGTGAGAGAGAGACAGAGACAGAGACAGAGAGAGAGAGACAGAGAGAGACAGAGACAGAGAGAGAGAGAGAGTTGTTATAAAAACCTGAGCTTGACCTCTAATTCACTTCCTCTCTCCATGACACAATCTGCCTTAAGACCTTGCTACAGCCAAGCTCACTCTTGTGCTGTGCCTGGAACCTCTAAACCATAAGCTAAATCAACCTCTTTTCTTAGAAACTTGGACTTTCTGAGATATTTTGCTGAGCAATAGAAAACTGATCAATAAATCTAACATCCAAATCTAACTCAGATTCCTGTTGTAATTTCTCAGAGTATCTCATATATTTATTCCTAACCTCTACCAGTGTTTTAGAAATGATGCTTTCAACGTGCAGTTGGATCCTTCATATCATCACAGTGGAAGTTATAATGAGGATAGGGGTTATTTTTGTGTTGCTCATTACTGACTATCTAGGCTTTTATGGTACTCAGTGCAGTTACCTGATCCACAAATGAATCAGGGGATGAGATAAGACTGGATGCCATAAAAGTTATAGGAAATACAGTCTCTGAGGAAGCTTTCTTCTGCTCTGCAAAATAAAGATGTAAATCATCTTATTTCTGGAATTTGGTCACCCAAATATGTTGATAATGAAGAATGATGTTGGAATGTGTTTGGATAATATATTGGGGTGATAAGTGATAAATCAAACCAATTTGAAATGTAGTATATGAAGAAGGTATTATAATCACAATTTAATTGCTCTAAACTTTCTTGTCTTTAAAATGAAGGGTATGGATTAGTTGATCTATATGAATCTTTCATGATCTTTGCTTGAATTAGTGGACTGGAGTTAAAGGAAACAGTAGAAAGGAATAACACTTTTACATTGTTAAAAAGACAAGAAAACTTTCCTAATTTTAAAAAAATCCTCACCAAGACACTTGCAAACAAAATGCAATAAATCATTAAAAAGATCATACATCATGACCAAGTAAGCTTCATCCTAAAGATACAAGGATAGGCCAGAGATTTAGCTCAGTGGTTCCAGTGCCTGCCTAGCAAGTGCAAGGTCCCTGGTTGGATCCCCAGTAACAACATATAACAATACTTGGCGTTGTGACTCACACCCACCAGCAGTCAGTACCACATACCACATACCACAGTACTGGGTATGGTGGCTCACGCAAATAATCCCAGCACTCAGAGGCAGAGGCAGGAGGATTGCTGAGTTCGAGGCTTGTTGGGCTACATAGTGAGCTCAGGGCCAGCCTGAACTACAAAGCAAGACCCTGTCTCAAAAAGAAAAAATGACACAAGATGGTAAATGTAATATATTACATAAATAGAAACAGATAAAAATCATACAATTATCTCAGTAGATGCACAAAAAGCCTTTAACAAAATCCAGTGTCCATTCACAATAAAAAAGTACAGAAAGACCTTACTTCAAACTAATAAAATCATCCTACTATAGTGATACACTCATGCCCACACTTATAGTTGCATAATTCATAATACTTAAATTATGGAAGCACTCTTTATGCCCACCAACTGACAATTGGATAAAGAAAATGTGATTATATATATATATATATATATATATATATATATATATATATATATAAAATACGTATGTATGTGTGTAATATATTACATATATTACACATATAGGTAATGAGGTACTTACTACTCTGGCATAAAGAAGCATAAACTTTCAGACATAAAAAAACATTAAATATGAGTCATTTGTAAGAAAGTAGACAAATTTTAAGATATTAATGCAAAGTGAAATAACTCAAATAGAGAAAGATAAATATCACATGATTTCTCTTATATCAGAAGCCCACAATTTAAACTCACATAAGTTAAAGAGTAAAATAAAGTATGATAGTAGGAAATGGAGGTAGGTACATAAAGGAGATAGGGAGAGGCATCTGGGAAGGGGGGAGAAGACAAAGTAGGGGAGGAAAAAGGATCAAAATGCTCAAAATATAGCTAAAGATACAGCTATAAATACAATGAGTACAATTGTTATATATCATAAGCATATACTAATACATTTTTGAAAGAAAAGTTTTATTTTCCCTTATACATTTCCATATCATAAAATGGAATTATACTCAATTATAAACAATACAGAACAGGGTACATTTTTAAAAATTGCCACAAAGCAAAGATAAACATGAAGCTACATTCATGTAGATAAATAGAATATCAAGCAATGTCACCAGAAAGTTGAAAGATAACTCACAGAATGGTAAAGTTGCAAATCACATATCAGATGAGTAACTTATGTCTAAAATATATCAACAATTCTTATAGCTAAAGAGATAACTCAATATGGGGAAAAAATGTTTCTCCAAAGAAGATACACAAATGGTCAATAAGTATAAAACAAATGTTCAGTATCATTAGTCATTAGGGGAGTACAAATCAAAACCACAGTGAAGCTGGGCATGGTGGCTCACGCCTGTAATCCCAGCACTCAGGAGGCAGAGACAGGAGGATTGCTGAGGTCGAGGCTTGCCTGGGTTACATAGTGAGCTCAGAGCCAGCCTGAACTACAAAGCGAGACCCTGTCTCAAAAACAAAAACGAAACAAACAAACAAAAAAACCACAGTGAAATATGGGTTCCTAGCTACTAGGATGGCTACAATTTAAAAAAATGAATATAAAATGTTTTACTGAAGATACGAAAAAAATTAGAACACTGATACATTGGTGGTAGAAATATAACAGCAGGTACTTTGAGGAGAAAGTGTGGCAATTCCTCAAAAACTTTTAAATAACTTATCATATGACTCAGCTATTCCCTTCCCAGATGTATACTTCAGGGAAACGAAGATGTATATCCCCACACAAACTTGTACATAAATGTTCATAAAGCATTATTTATAACAAACAGAAAGGGAAAATAATCCAAATGTCTGTCATCTGATGGATGGATAAAATGTGTTCTATCCATAGCATACTAGCAATAAAAAGGACTGATCTATCCTGCAGGATGGGCGAACCTTGGCAATATTTCAGTAAATGGAAGAAGCCAGACCCAAAAGATCACGCTATATCCTTCCGTTCCTATGGAATGTCCACAGTCGGCAGCTCTGGGGAGATACAAGGAAGATTAGCAGTTGCTCAGAGCTGGTTGGGGACCCTTTGTAGGAAACAAGGGGGGCGGGTGGCAGCTAATGGTACTGAGTTTCTTTTTTTTTTGAGACAGGGTCTTGCTTTGTAGTTCAGGCTGGCCCTGAGCTCACTATGGAGCCCAGGCAAACCTTGAACTCAGCAATCCTCCTGCCTCTGCCTCCCGAGGGCTGGGATGACAGGCGTGAGCCACCATGCCCAGCATTGTGGGGTGTGGTACTGATTGCTGGTGGGTGTGAGTCACCACGCCCAAGATCATATCACTGTATGTGGTTACCCGGATTAAACCAGGGACCTTGCACTTGCTACGCAGGCGGCAGAACCACTGAGCTAAATCTCTGGCCCGGTAACGAGTTTCTTTAAGGGGAAGAGGAAGCACAAGTCCCAGAGTGACAAGAAGGGCATGTGAGAAGCAGGAAAAAGCTAAGTGCAGCTGCAAATGAGGGTCTGGCTTCAACCTGCTCTAGTGACCAGCTCTTGAATGTGAATGAACACGAGTAGAACTGGTTACCCTTGGTGTGTGTGTGTGTGTGTGTGTGTGTGTGTGTGTGTGTGTGTGTGTGTGTGTGTGTGAAAAATCTCCTGGAAAATCTTCTCTTCTGATCAAAAATAGTTTTGGAATGGAGTAGCTCTGACCCATAGTGCTGGAGAACTGATGCCCCAGACATCCCAGGCAAGGGTGCTAACAGTGTCCACTACATGTCCCACTGTATTATAACCTTCATCTTTCGGAATTTCTCCCTGTGGCTGGGTTGTCACTTTAGCACATGATTTATGGGTAGCCTGATTTATCTCAGTGTTTTACCTCTTAGAAAACTCTGTGCTGCGCACTAGGGCTATTATGTTTCTGTTCTGTGTCAAACAATGCATTAGATAAACTCCAGTCTTTGGTGAAAATGAATAGCACAGGCCTAGTTAGTTAGCATCAGCATAGGTTATTTCAGATATTACTTGCCTCCAAGAAACCCAAGAGGGCCATAAAAACAGAAAGCATGAAAGTAGGGAGTAAAAATTTCCATTCTGACTGAAGAATGCTGAAACCTAGAAACTAAATCTCCCACTTTCTTCATCAGTATCCTGATGAAAACATGCTGTGGTAGCCGGGATGATTTCCAGGAAGTGGGCTTAGGAAAAGCCAAGAGAGGTTTCAGAACTGAAGTGGTCAGTGTTCCTGAGCTTAGAAACAGGCCCTGAGAGAGAAATGACTTCAAGATGTAAACGAAAGATTTGTGGGAGAATACCAGGGTTATATTTTATGTTGGTGTTTTTATTGCCGCATCACAAACTATCACAAACCTAGTGTCTTGAAACAATCTGCACTGGATATGTCACAGTGTCCATGGGCCAGAAGCTTCAGTGCTACCTCACTGGGTTTTCCGTTCTGGCTTACGTGGTTATGGGGGTGGGGAACACTAGCTGGAGCTGCATTTTCCTGTGGAGCTGGGAACCCATTCCAAGCTCACGTCTCCTTGGCAGAATTTAGGCTTTGTGGGTGTAGGACTGCGGGCCCTAGCCTCTCACTGGCTGTCAGCTGGAAATGGCCTTGAGTTTCTAGATGCCTGGCACGGATCCCTGCCACACGGTCCAATTTCACCACATGGCTGCTGGCTTCTCTAAGGTCAGCAAGTGAGTAACTATTCAGTCTGTCAAGATGCAATGCTATGCATGTAAGGACTCCTGGAAAAGGTGGTTATGACAGGGACATCCCAGCTTGTTTCCATATTTACTTGTTTAGAAGCGACTCACAGGTCACTACTGTAAGTTATTTTGGGCTCATTTAATACTTTGTTTAAATATCTATTTTTATATTAAGTACCTGTTCTATTTTAGAAATAAATTAATGTTTTCACTTTGCTGTAAAGTAAAAATCTTTTTAAAATAAAAGGATTGCTATATTTTAGATCTAAGATGTCCTCCAAAGTCTCATGTGATTGGAACATGGAGGCACAGTAGCAACTCACTGTTAGGAGGTAGGGCCTGGTTGGAGGTCCATCACCAAGGGTGCATTCCCCCACCAGCTCCTCCCTTCACTCTCTGCTTCCTGGTTGCCATGGGTTGAGCACCTGTTCCTCTGCCAGGCCCCTCTGTTGTCCTGCTTTTGTCTTGGAGCCAGCAGACTAGGACTGAAACCGCGAGCTAAAATAAATCTCTCTGCCTTCGAGTTGTGTGTATGAGCTATTTTGTCTCAACAACAAAGAAATGGCTAAGACACAGATCACTGAGTTTGATTGCTCTACTCACACTGAATACTCACAAGCCACTAGACAGTACTATAAGATCTGGCCTTCTGGTTATTTGCAGTCCCTCTGCCTAAGGGGCTCTTACTTCAGATATATTAGCAAGTCATAGATCCTGGCACGTGGCAGGAATTCAGCCAAAGTATGTTGACTAAATGATCAAACACATGGAAAGGTGTGTTTTCTGTGTATACAGTAGACACTTTACATAATATTGGACAACATATCCTGTGTGTTTCAGCCCACTTTGGCTGCCAGTGGAAGGTCCAGGAGAAAACCAATAGCATCTTGAATAGATGAAAAATTATAACTTAGCTGTAGTTTGTGGCATGCACAATGGGATTCACAGACAGTCACCCACTCTTTTTTCTTTTCTTTTTGATGAAAAATGAGTAGCATCTGGTTTACAATAGCATATGCTATAGAAGTGCCCAGAGAATTGCCTCCCTGAGTCACCACTTCTTGGCTTAAGAACTTGATATGGTTTATATCAAGGTTGATTGTTGGTGAAACATTATGTACACGTTTAAGTTTGGTCCTACTAGGGCCAATCCAAAGCATAGATGAGCTTCTTAGGCCAGTAAGCACACTTCCAAGTTATTACTCAAGGTAAAATACATTTGAAGTCAATTAGCTTTCAGCTTTTGTGGAAAGGATGACCAGCATGAGTGAAAGTAAAGAGGTCATATTATCTGACTCCTCTGATAATAATACTCAAGGGTTTTATTATTCATAGGTATAGGAAAGGAGTCTGCTTTATGCATAGAAAACATCACTTTTCATGCATTTGTTCATTTAGTCAACCTGCTTTTATTGAGTATCTCAATATGAGCGAGACAAAGTAAGGGAGAACTCAATTTTTTTTTCTGATGCATTATTCCTTGTTAAGAAAACCTTACGGTTTTTATTGGATAGTTTACTTTGTGCTTCCAGATATTCCATCAAAATTATCCTAATTGCATCTGTGACTGTAGTTAGAGATGAGATTAGCATCTGAATTGGTATGGTAGGTGCAACAGATTGTCTTCCACAGTGTGAGCAATCTTCACTCATTCAGCTAAAGACCAGAGTAGGAAAAAAAAAAAAAAAGACCAACCTTCCTTTACAGAAGAGGAAATTTTGCCCTGACTGGTTTGTGCTAAGGTCTATTCTTTGAATCTAACCTCTGAATTCAAATGAAATGTCAGCTCCTCCTGGATCTCAAGTCTGCTGGCTTTCAGACTGGAACAATGATAGGTCAACTCTCTTGGTCCTCAGGCCTTTTGATTCTAGAACTACACATGACTCTCTTGGGTCTCCAGCTGACTAGTTGCAGATCTTGGGACTTTACTTCCATAATCAAGTGAGCCAATTTTCTGGCCTCCTAAATTCTATTACTATATCCATTCCAAGCTTTACAACTTCTTTTAGACTCTCAAACTCATTTTCCTCAAACTATGAACCAGCCCTATTTTTTAGTGAACTCAGTTTTGGCTTACCTAACATCCTTGATATCCCTTGTCTGAATGTTCTAGAACTTGTTGAGCCTTTCTGTACAGCTTGTGTCCCATCCCTCAGCCCCCAATCTAATAACCATTCCCTCCTCCCATTATTTCAGGCTAGAAATGGGAAAATGGGTCCAAATATTGGGTTGTGGATTGTCACACCATCCCTTGTATAATTATTTTGCTCTCCACTCACATCTTCATATAATTTTGCTCTTTTAAAACTTTTTAAAATTGATTTTATTGTTACATTTTATGTATACACTATGTTGCAAAAGTTACAGAGAAGTTCTGTGTCCCCTTTGCCCAGTGTCCTTTAATGATAATACCTAACAGACCTAGGAGTATGTTATAAAAATAAGGAAATTAATACTGGTATGCTACTATTAACTGGACTGCAGATGTTACTCAAATTTCATGCATTTTCATAAGCCTTCTTCTTTATTGCTCTATAAAATTTTATCACATGTGTGGATTCTTGTAACCACCACTACCAGAAACAAGATACCAAAGGTCCAATATATATAAATCCCTTTATTAAGCTCTTCTCAAATTACCCAACATGAGCATGCCTTCTGTTTTTTCCTAGCAGACCTAATGATGCACTATTAGAAGATTCTTGACACTGAGAACAGAAGGATCTGTCCTTTTATTTCTGAGTGAGGGCCAAGAAGTTGGCAAGTCCCCAAAAGTGAAGGGCATAATATGCTACCTGGAAAGTTTGGCTACACTGGGCACAGAATATCTGAGACAGTTTCCAGAATGATAAGGGAGATAGTCTGAAGGTTTTATTTGCTTATTATCAAAGTTATCCATGCATAAAAATCACCTAGGGAACTTTTAAAAGCCAACCAAACAATCAAATGAGTAGATAAATTAACAAAACCTAAAACAAAAGCAGAGACTTGGGTCTTATCCACAGAGGTTCTGATATATTTGGCCCAGAGTGGAAACCAGGTACAGAACCTTTCTGCAAGTTCTTCGGTGATTTTAATGTGTCACTAAGGTTGAAAGCCAGTTGTGTGGCATCGAGTTTCTGTGTTTTACCTAAAATGCCATCCCAACTCAAGATTATGGTTTTTAAGAAGAAAAATTTACACCTTCTTGCATATTTGCTTTAATTTTTATTACAGTTGAAGTTTTGTTTATTTTGGGTACCAGGAATTGAACTTGGGACCTTGTGCTTGCAAGGCAGGCACCAGAACCATTGAGCTACATCCCCAACCCTTACATTTGAATTTTCAATACAGCCTGAATTTATTTTTTCTTGTAGGGAATTTATTTTCTGTTGTATGGAGTGATAAATGAATTAATTTCACTTTTCTCTAGACAGGTAATTTGTTGTTCTGATATCATTTATTGAATAATCCATATTCTCTCCACTGATACAAAATGTTACCCTTATGATTTACTAAATCCCTGAGTTGTTTTACTCTATTTCTGTATCTATTTTGTTGCACTGATCTCCTTCTATTACGTTCTAGAAATGAACTGTGCTCATTACAGTTACTTGATAATGCTTTAATTTCAGAGAGTAAGGAGAACAAATATTTTAAAGATGTTAACTCCATGAAAAATACAGATACATTTTTAAATTTATTCTAGATTTCTTTTGTGTGTACATGTGTTTGTGTGTGTCTGTTCCTAAGTGTTTTTAAGTTTTCTTTATGTAAATTCCATGCTACAGATAAGTTTTTCAAATATTTTTAAGGAAACGAATGATGGGGTTTGGGACATGCTAACCAAATGTGATACACTGGCATACTGAATGGGTTTTTTTTACTTTTTTTTTTTTTTTTGAGACAGGGTCTCGCTTTGTAGTTCAGGCTGGCTCTGAGCTCACTATGTAACCCAGGCAAGCCTTGAACTCAGCAATCCTCCTGTCTCTGCCTCCCAAGTGCTGGGATTACAGGCGTGAGCCACCACGCCCGGCCATACTGAATGTTTTAAGCCGAAGGACTCTGGCAAAAAAAAAAATGACAGAAGAAATAAAATCTGTCTGACTTTTCTGCAGCCTTCTCTCCTGACACAGATCATCAAACCTAGGAAGCATTTTCTGACCTTCCCCTGGAGCAGGTCATAGTAGCTTCAGGTGAGCGATGTCCTCCCTACTCCCCAACAGAAAGGACCATCCTTCTCTCTTAAGGCACAAGGACAGAGATGAATCTGAAGAAATGGACTTTCTCAGCTCTCCTCAGTCGAGCACATTTAGCTTCTCTCCCTTTGTCATATGGTTTTCCTCCATAACTCTCCATACTCCATCAGATCTACTATGAACAACACACAGAATTTTAACTGTTTGGGCAGGTCTTCCTTTGCTTATGAAGGCTTTCAGGTCACATAAAACTTCATCAAGCACATTTGTATACAGAAGGCTCTGAGTTGAAGCTCTAGCACCAAAAGTAAATTAAACCAACAAGTAAATGTTTATGCTTTTCTCTTGTTAATCTGTCTTTTGTTATAGGAGTCCTAGCCATGAATGTAAGATGGGTAGAAGAAAAGATATTTTTCTCTTCTGTATACTCCTTGTTCATGAAAATTAATTTTGAGCCAGAGACAAAGACAATTAGCCTAACTTGCCCTTGATCATCAATGATGAAAATAAACATTTGGACAGTATAATTTCTTACAGAAATAGAACACTTCTTTATTGTCTGGCATGATTAGAAAATGTATGTTACTTTATCAAATATTTTCATATTCACACATGGAATAGTATTTGTCAAAATCTGTAACCTAATTAAGTACTAAATCTATAACCTCATTAAAATATTAAAATGAAATTTAGTTTTGGTAGACTCATAAAAGTACATGTCAATATAATGTGCAGGACAAAGTACAGATGTTAATAGAAAAGTTAGATGAGAGACAGCTGATAAAAACCATTTTTCACACATCATTTTCAGACTCCCCACAATGGCTCAGAATGCAGAGTTCATTTTATCAGCTTTTGTTCTGAAAGTTGAAACTCCCGCTGTTAGAATAGTCAGCCATGATACATAGACACTTAAATTTCTAAAATAAATGGTGGGATGAATCTTTCTCAGAAGTTAAATGTTCTGAGTGCCGGGCGTGGTGGCTCACACCTGTCATCCCAGCACTCAGGAGGCAGAAACAGGAGGATTGCTGAGTTCAAGGCTTGCCTGGGCTATATAGTGAGCTCAGGGCCAGCCTGAACTACAAAGAGAGACCCTGTCTCAAAAAAAAAAAGAGAGAGAGAGTTAAATGTTCGTTGGTGGGTAGTGTGCACTCTTAGTCACATGCAAGGTGGAAATCAGACTCGTACTAGTTCACCAGTTGCCTCTCCTCTGCTGCTGATGGTAGCCATTGTCTTTTCTCTTCTTCGGGGCCCCATGTGGGATGTTACCCCGCACCAAGGTGCTACCAAGTGTCTGAAAGTTGTTTTGCTCAAGGTTTATGGAAATCATAAATTGACAGTATGTAGCTCTTTCAGTGTTAATCGCTGCAAGCTTTGAAAGTCAGCAGTTGTCATCTCAGGGTTAGCAGCCCTCCTTGCCACACAGAGCTAACAGCTACTGGCAGGTCTTGGGGATTTTTTTGCTACCATAGATTATGGCTCCTGGTGATTTTCTTTGCTCTGCATTTTTCTGACTGCCAGCTACCCTCAGTGTTACCAGGGGCAGGTCCAGGTCGCTTCTGATACCGGCTGCTTTTGGTGTCATCTGCCCTGTGGCTGGCTGCTCCTGGCATGGGGAACCTTTGATATCTGGGTGATGGCCACTTTCCATGTGAGCACCCTTTGGTGTTGCCAGGCCCTAGCGTACCAGCTCAGTGTATTCCATTCAAAACAGAAACCACTCTTTGGTATGAGAACCTGTAGATGTAAATGGTTCTAGAATGTATGATAGATTTTGTGAAATAGGAAATATTCAAAGGGAATGTGGTAGGGGAAAGCAATGAGGGAAAAGAATAAATATGATTTGAAAATAAAAAGAAAGCACATATATAGGGGATGGGGGGCTGTGGAGTGGTTTGGGATATGGGTAAAAATGAGAATTAACTTGTGTCTTATACTGACACAAATTCCCCAATGTTGAGTGTGATTGTGAGCTGTATATAAAATGTACCAATAAAAAATTCAATTAAAAAAGAAAGGAAATCACAAGAGTCAAAAATGTGCCATCTCATACAGGATTCATACTGCAGCACCAGTGAAAATGGTGGCAACGACAGAGATGGCTAAGGGCATGAGGAGGTTGCTTATGTAGGGAAAAGGTGGGCTCATGTGCGTGCAGGGTCAAACTTTGCGTCTGATCAAGACAGAGGGAGGGCTCCTCGCAGACCTGACTGAGGAGAGCTGCACAGGGGCAGAGTCACCCAGACAGGCCGCAAGGTAGCACTGGCGGTGATAGGGCTGCCCATGCAGTCCCTCCTGGAGCGGTCATGGGTGCCTGATATCCCTAGGCCAGCTGCGAGGCAAAAGGGCTGTCACAAAAGAAAGACCTAAAGTACCTTTCAGGGGACACTGGGACCTTCTTTAATGCTTCAGTGCTGATATTTTCTGAAGTTGTAAATATTCACTGTCTGATTCAGATCTGTTTGCTGAAACTTTTTCCTCTCTATCCTGCATCAGCCAAAGTCTTTGGAAAAAAAATAGAGAGAGACAAAGACAGGCATAACTGAGTGTTTTGTGTGTAACATAGGAAAACTGCAAATATTCGTAGCGACTGTTTGCTCATATTTATATAATGTGCATATATATATATACATTTATACCTAATCTGTATATAATGTCTATAGTTATGTAAAAGCATTCATTTTGGGGGGACATGAATAGGTGGAATGAATCTTGGCTAATATTTCTGGGGCCTCTTCATTAGTGAATGCTGTCATATTCAACTGTAGAAATTTGATTCAAAACTAGTTTGGTTATTAACAAAAATACCATTGCAGTGATATTATTTTCCTTTCCTGGACTCATAAACTACTTATTAAAAAGTGAGTTGGTTCATTGTATCTAAATGCACTTTCTTCAAAAACAGAGTTTTAGCCTTATTTTAAATAAAATAGAGAGTAGTCCCTGCCTCATAATTATCTTTAAATAGTTAATTTTAAGGTTCTGGAAATTGGCTAGTGTGACTTAGAAATCAAATGCAGACCACTGAGATCCTGCTGATGCTCTTGAGCAATGTTTGTGCTCCATCAGCAGCTCTCTCCCTTTCTTTAAAATAGAGCTAAACGTTGTTCACATTTGCTTTCTGGGAGATACAACCTTTGTTCTAGACAGTATTAATAGAATACCAAAGCATTTGAACAGCATATTCTTACCTACTTTGTGAATAGCAGAAGGAATTCCTATAAAATGTTTAATTTGGTATTTTTAGAGTATGTATTGCATTTTGACTACAAAAGAACTTATTTATAGTTAGGCAAGCTACTCATATGGTTTTAAGTTCTCAGTACTTTCACAACACTGAAATTGTTTATTAGTATTACCTTTATGGAGCAAGTATTTTTGCATTTTCAGAAAGGGGACCAGAGTACCCCTGAATATTTATATTTGAGTATCTGTAACCCTGGTATTTTATACTGGGCAATTTGGGAGGTCCATAAACCTAATATACTTTAAAGAGCTTTCCTCTTCTGAATTTTTTCCAAGTAGACCAGTTTTAAAAGATGAAAGAATATTGGAACATTTCTGTAAAGCTAGACAGAGGAATAAAGGTCATTTAAGTTTTCTTACTGTCAAATGCTTTGTGTGGGTTGAAGGTGTTATAAATGTAAAATGGAAAGTTAATTTCTCCTCCTGGTGTGTAAGAGTAGGACAGGCTGAACTGTGAAAATGCAAAGTTCTTTTTAAAAAATTATTAAGAATTTCATGACAAGAACAACAGGACATTAAGCTAAGCGTGAGACCTTGGTAAACATAGGGACCTGTCTGACAGTCTAGGCCATAAATCCATTTAACCGACATATAAGAGAAACTATAAATTACCAAAATGGGAATAGCCGAGAAATGATCCAAAAAGGAAGACTTTCCAGTAGATGTTGATAACATTCATGGTTATGTTAGGCCTCAGAAAATGATACTCCAAAGGATGATATTTTGACATACTGAGCACTTCGCATTAAAGGAAATTGATAGGTCTTAGAAAGTGCCTTAGAATCCAGGTCTCCCTAATCTTCACTTATTCTCTGCCTCCCCTATCCTAAACCTGAAGAGGCTTGCTCTCTCCTCTCTCTCTCTCTCTCTCTCTCTCTCTCTCTCTCTCTCTCTCTCTCTCTCTCAAATT
>PVIC010042401.1:0-15822 GCA_004025085.1 Thryonomys swinderianus
AAAAAAAAAAAAAAAAAAAAAAAAAAAAAAAAAAAAAAAAAAAAAAAAAATCTAAATCAGACCCAGTCACTCCCTTGCCTGGAGTCCTCCAGCCTGCCTTGCTTGAAATGAAACCCAAACTCTTCACCGTGGTTTACTAGGTTTGACATCATTTAGGTCACTGGTAGTCTGCTGCCTGCCCTTCAGCCACCCTGATTGATCCTTGACTCTGCCTACTTCCTTTTCAACTCACCTCTTTTTTACTTGCAATTCCTCCTGTCTGGGGTCTTTCCCTCAGATCCTAATAAGGCCAAGAGCATCTCACTCTCTGGGGGATTCCTCTATTCACAATGAACTTCCAAGGCCATCTTAATTAAAATAGCCCTCAGGGTTAGGGACTATTCACTATGTGATTACGTTGTTGCCACCAATGCACCATTTTTAGCACTCCTTTCAATTTGAAACTATTTAACTCATTTCTTTAATTCTGAATTTATTTTTTAATTTTTCCAAAGATATACCCAAGACCTGGGAATTTGTCCCTTTTCCTCATGGCTGGATTACTACAGGATTTCAGAATAAAATGCAAATAGTGGTCACTCAATAATTATTTGTGCAATGAAAGTGTCTTAGTTTTTCTAGTTGTTGAGACAAAATATCCAACACTCAAAGTTACAGGTTTACTTTGGCTCACAGTTTGTAGGGGTTTCAGTCCATAGTTGGCTGGCTCCAAGACAAGGTGCCATGGCAGAAGGGTGTCACAGAGGAGAAACAGTTCATGGCAGTCAAAGCAGCAAAGAAGCAAAGAAGCAGCAAACAACCACAGCAGCCCTCTTTCTGTCTCTTATATTCTGACTAGACTACATGACCCACAAGTGTGCCTTCCCATTATCCACACACAGAACTATGCCAGACCAATCAACGAAGTAATTTAGTAATCACTCACCCTTAGTCCCAGCATCACACTCTTCAGATGCAGCCACCTCTGGAAAAACTCCACCTATGACTACATGAAGCTTTGGGTATAACACAAGCCTTAGCAGAATGAATGATTGGAACGCATAGTCCTGACAGTTTCTTGCATCAGATATCTCCCTGCTGGGAAGATAGAAAGAAAAGAAGTGATAACTGCTAAAATTTATGCCATCAAAAGATGACTCTTGGCCAATTTGGAAGTATAGGCTTCCAAGAGAAAAACGTGAAGAGATTTTCTCAGGTTCATTCTACTATTGTCAAACTATGATTCAAATAGAAGACCATAAGACTTTAAAATGCATAGTATTTTGCTGGACTGCACTGGCTGTAAATAGACAGATTTCATTCACTTGCAATGGTGTGTCAGAGCATGAAGACTGGTATTATTTTGTAGTTATTTAAAATGTCATCAAGTCTCAAGTATTCCAGGCTTCTGACAATGAATTGAGTTGAGAAATATGCTTATAAATATTAGATCTTTCTTCCTCTGAAATTATTTCCAGTGATTTGCCAAACCATGAGTCAATAGGATACTTAATCCCTAATGAAATAAAGCAATATCTGTAGCAGATTTCCTTTGTTCTGATCCACAAAGATATGCAAAAAGAAGGATAAAATCATAATGCATTTAGCTAGGAATAAGAAATTAATTCTGGGAAATCAGTCTAATTACCTAATTGGAGGCTATCCCAGATTTTCAAAAATTACTCTATAAAGTAAAAGGAAATGCTCTGAGAAGTTAAGTGGGTACATACAAGGAACAGGGATTTCACCTCTCACCTCCAGCTCGATGGGCACTGTTGTAAATGAAGTAGATTCTCAGCTGGACAGAGTGCCACATGTCTGTAATCTCAGCACTCTTGAAGACTGAGACAGCAGGATTACAATTTCAAATCCAGCCCTTACTTAGCAAGGAAGGAAGAAAGAAAGGTGGGTAGGCAGGCTGTGGATATAGCTAAGAGCTCAATCCCTAGTACCACCAGATGCACACACACACACATGCACATGCACATTCACACACAGATTCTCTCTACATAGCATATTCTGAATTTAGAATCGCAGCTACATGAACCCTGGCAAAATCTACAGATTAATCCATTTATTTGTTGAACAGAAACTTCTCAATGTGTTCTTTTGTTTTATTAGCAGCTCTCATAAGTTCTACTGTGCAAAGTATTTTTCTAAGAGCTTCTTATACCATCTCATTCTGTTCTCACAGCAGCCCTATCTCTCCCATTTAATGTGTTATGAAATTGATTCCTAGAAAAGTGGAGTGATTCGGCCAAGGTCACACAAGCAGAGGGCACTAGAGGTGAAGATCATTCCCACATGGTTTGACCTGAGAATCCAAACCGTAAAACACTCTGTTATCCTCTGAACTTTGTGGAGCCCCGCACCTCACCGCCATGCTCTCACAGCTGAGAACTATGCTAACCACTTCTAAACAGAAAACATAACCTTACTACTTTTCTTAATTTATTTTTTACCATAACATTGCTTATTATAAACACAAACATAAACCTGGGTACATGGTTTTGTACTTACAGCTCATGTGAAACTATGAAACTAAAAGATATTTCTAAATAAAAATATAAACAAAGAATGAAAACAACAAAATTCAAATTAACACAGTTTAATGAAGGAAATGAATCTTATTTTACTGAAACTGAATTGTCCCCGGCGATATGCTAGGGATTGTACAGTGGAACTCTTTCTGATGCTGTGTCCTCTAGGCCACGATGATGCGATCTATTGGCCTCTTCCAGGTAAAAGGGCCAAGTTCAGGATGGAGTTGGCCTTCACATGGAGTTGGCTTGAGCATGATGTCGACAAAATGGCTTTTCCTTTTCTGTTTATCCTGTGGCCAGTAAAATAGCACCACCAAGTGCCGGTGGCAGGTTAAGCACAGACGTGAACTCAGGCACTGTAACTGCGGCGGTATCTATCGGCTTAGAGAGAATCACCTAAACATTTGGGCAGTGTGACATTATTTCATGACATAAAAGTGACTGAAAAACTTTAAATAATTTTGGGGACCTTGCAGACCACAAACTTATGTTCTATGTGTACCCACAGTATCCGGTCACAGTATCATAGCAGATACTGGTTTGTGGAAGAACACTGTCTGGGACTGATGTACTCCCATTTCAAATGATGACGTTATCAAATTACCAACTGGAAACTGGGTGCAGGTTACTTCCTTTGTTATTCTATCTATAAAACTGGAGAAAAAACAGTTCTATTCTTTTGAAGCTGTAATGAAGACTAAATAAATGACACAAGGTATGTGAATGGTTCAACATATGAGGTAAAGGAGAAGGTATAAATTTTATGTTTGCTTTGGAGTTCTCCATATTATTAGATGATCACAGTGTACTAAGGAAAGCAGATATTCATACAACTAATGTGGTCCAAGGAAGAAGCATCTTTATATACGATGTGCTTTATATATCTTTGTATCTTTATATACGATGTGCTCTTTTAACGTAGATGTGACTGTGATAACACAAGTTAAATAACCTTTATCCAAAACGCTGGTGACCAGAAGCATTTCAAATTTCAGAATTTCTGAGATTTTAGAATATTTGTAAAGTGTATGAGATAAGGTGTGGATAAAACCCAGTTCTAAACATCTAATTCATTTATGTTTCATACATGCTTTGTGCAGAAAGTGTGAAGGTAATATAAAGCAGTACTTATTAGTGTGATGGCATCTTAAATGGCATCTTTAACTTGAGGTTAGTTGTCAAATTTTCTACTTGCAGTTATCATATTAGAGCACAAACAGCCTCACTTTTGAAGGCATTTTGTGTTTCAGATGTCTGGGTTAAGTGGTAAGTGGCAAAAGTGGGGGTCAAACCTAAGCAGCATGACACACCACACTGCGGTTTCCAGTTCTCAGGAGAGACTGAAAGGGAAGTAGAACAGAAAGGACTTTTACTCATGAGTAGAGCTCCACCAGTCCTAACACCCATGCCCATAAGCATTGTGCTCCACTGCCTTCCACACCAGCTGTCACAGGCAAAGTGGTGTCCCTCAGTGGTGAACACTTATTTTTCCCTAGCAAATGTGGCTCCTGCCAAGGGGCTTTTGCCATTGTTTGGTCATATATTTGTTTGGGTACTAGGAATCAAACTCAGGATTGAGTTCTTTGCACTTGCCAGGCAAGTAGGACGCGAGTGAGTTAAATCCCCCAGACCTATACCATACTTTTTGTTTTTTTGAGACAAGGTCTCACTTTGTAGTTTAGGCTGGTCCTGAGCTCACTATGTAGCCTAGACAAGCCTCAAACTCACAGCAATCCTCCTGCCTCTGCCTCCCAAGAGCTGGGATTACAGGCGTGAGCCACCATGCCCGGCCATGTGGTATGTAGTTACCAGGGATCAAACTCTGGATTTGTGCTTGCAAGGAACCACTGAGCTAAATCCCCAGCTGTATGCCATACTTTTTTTTTTTTTTTTTTTTTTTTTTTGAGACAGGGTCTCACTTTGTGGTTCAGGCTGGCAATGAGCTCACTATGTAGCTCAGGAAAGCCTCGAACTCAGCAATCCTCCTGTCTCTGCCTCCTGAGTGCTGGGATTACAGGCGTGAGCCACCAAACCCGGCACTGTGGTATGTGGTATTGATTGCTGGTGGGCGTGAGTCTCCACGCCCAGCATTGTATACGGTTACTGGGATCGACCTCAGGGCCTTGCGCTTGCCAGGCAGGGGCTGGAACCACTGAGCTAAATCTCCGGCCCTGCCATACATTTTAAAAAGGCAACTACTGCTCCTTAGGATTGACCACTTAGTTCTAGGAAAAGCAAATGAAATGGTCCAAACTGCTTCCACCAACAGTTTGCTGACCCCAGAGTAAAATGTTTAAGAAATGGAAATTAGTGTCAGTGTTTAAATATCAGATTTTATACAACAATTAGGTGTCTTTGTCACTTTTCCCTTCACGTAGACACAGTACCAGATACCAACAATTTAAAGGAAAAGAGGTTATTTGGGCTCAGTTGCTAGAGGTTCCCAGGCAGCATGGTGGGACAGCGTGGGAAAGAAACACGTGGGAGAAAAGTTGCTCACAATTGAATAGAAGCGGAGAGCAGGATGGTGAGAGGAACTGGGAGAAGAGATGCACCCTTCTGAGCCAGGCCCCCGGGGCCCCATCTCCTCCTCCAGCCAAGTCTAGCCTCCCACAGGCAAGCCAATCGCATCCCCGTTGTCCAGTCTCCTCCCACACATCTGAGTCTTTAAGGGGCCATTGTCAATTCAAACCATAACTTCTCAGCATCTACTGAAAAATCCAGAATATCTGCGAATGCTGAATTTGTACTCCCACAGGCCGGCCGCCGAGCAGAGCCAAGCAGTGGCATCAGCACTGAGCTACTTGTTGCCTTGTTCTCCTTTCTTGTCTTCCGCAAAAGCCTGATTTCTCCAGTCATTGAAGTGTGAGTTCCTTAACCCCTGAACGTATTCCTACCATTATTACTGAGGCTGATTCACTGATGTGGCTTAGTCCCCAGCACATTTTGTAGCCCGAGGCCCAGAAGTATGGAAGCTTGCAGAAAATGGTCACTGATTTCCCTTGCATTTACATGCACACCCTGACTTTGCTCCTCCTCCAAATGAGAGGCAGAGCCACTGCTCCACTTGTGACTCTGGGCGTGGCTGTGAAACTTTCTTTGGTAAAGGGGAGTTGGCAGATAAGCCATGTGCAAGGTTTAAAAAGTGCTTGAGTGTTGGGGCCTTCTCCCTCTTGCTGTTAGAAACTCTGGGTGTTAGAGTCACCACCCTAAAAAAGGCCACATCTAAGATGGCCTTGTTTCCCAGCCTATCAGCAAGCTCCCTAACTATCCACCCAGGGCAAGCCAATCCCGATCCATCACAATGCTCTCTCTACCCCCAAGTCCCCATAAAAACCCCCACTCACTCCACTTTTCAATGCCCTCTCTTGCCATTGTTTGAGGCAGCCCAGCAGTTTTCATCTCTAATGAAGTCTCACTGTGGGTGTTTTAATTTTGGCTCATTTTTCTTTCACTGGGCTGCATGTAACTACCCTGGAGTAGGCTTTGGAGGTGGGTGGTCACATGGAGGGGGCTGGCATGCTGGTAGTGCCAGGACTGACTGGTGGACCATGTAAACTGATCAGCCATCCAAGTCTGAAGACATATGGAAGCATTATTGCTCCAAGCCACTCATTATGAGGTTAGTATCAACGCAGTAGCAAGTGACAAGAAAGCAGAGATTGCAGTACCCCCACATAACAGACCCCACAGCATAAGTTTCCTGAGATTTTCCCGAGAGTCCTCAAAACAGCCTGCTCTCTCCACAAATAGCGCCCCAAGTGAGATTACTCTTCTGCTTGGATTTTAATTTAATGTCACTGAATAGAAAAAACAATAGTGAACAATTTGTATAGAATATTTATGGCATTTTTCTAAGTGGGACATGAACATTAAGGTAAAACTTCTTACAGAAGTCATGGACATGTGGAGAAATGCACATCACACCATTCTTAGGTTGTTTTTTTTAGGTCATTTCTTGATAATTTTCCTAAGTATTAAGACTTTAGTCATATGCATAAGAGTTTACTTTTGCAGTTACCAAGATAGGGTAATAAAAGCAACATAATAGTCTCTATATTGAGTTCTTATGTTCAGGCATTTTTCTGAGGACTTTGATGTAGATTTTCCTCTTTAATTCTCACAACTCTGTAAGAAACATTCTTCTATTATGATCATTTTAGGGATGAGGAAAAGGAGATTCAGAGATTGGGTAACTTAATCTATGCTTTAATCTTTTCCTTGTGAAGGTAGTGATAATAATAAAGTGTTTAGATTTAAATAGTTTGCAAGACATATGAATCTGAACAACTTTCCTGTTCTGCAGCAATTTCCAGCCTTTTTGAATTTAACATTAGGGCTGAGCAGACACTTTTATTTCTTTCCACCAGAGAGCAGTATGAGCCTGTATTTGCCTCTGAAATCAACCACCTTCCAAAGGTGCCCCTGCCTTCCTTGCCTAGCATCAGGAACTGCTTTCTCCTTCACTTGTGTAACTGTTATGCTATATTTTGTTTCGTTTTGCTTTTCATTTTAAATTGCTTTGCAGGTTCCCCAGCTTTTCAAGACACAATTCTTGGGCCTGGGATTTAGTTCAGTGGTCCATTGCCTCTGCCTCACAGGCACAAATGTTCTGAGTTTCATCCCTGCTATCAAAACAAAACAAAACAAAACAAAACAAAACAATTCTTTTCTGAGCAGCATTGTGGTGCTGAGGAAATATTGGTGGGTACAATATCACAACAGTACTTTGCTTTGTACTCCTAGGCTAGTAACACTGAGTTCTGGAAATTGCTCAGCTTGCTGGGTCAGATTCATTTCTATATGGGACAATGAGGCTGGACAATTTTAAGGATGGCTCCAGCTTTCTAGGATTTCTAGTATAGAAGGTGTCATGAGTCAATACTCCACAAACAAAAGCGTATAACAAAGGCCATATTCGTGACTGTTCAAAACTGAAATTAAATATATCTAGGTCCTCACCCTACCAGAATGATGAGAAACACAATCTGGGCTTATTAGGACTCCCTACACTCTTCCAATGCCCGAAGTACCCCAAAGGCTGCACAGAGAGGCAAACGCCCAGAGAGGATGCTGCTCTTGGAACCTGTCCCGTACCGGCCACACAGTGATGTCCACTTTTCACCCTGCCTGTCCTCCCTGTGGTTGGGCATCTGCTGTGCTTCCTGGCCAGAGAGGTCTGGCCTGTGTTGGGAGAACAGGCCTCACTTCCCTCTCGATCTCTGAGAGCCAGGAAGCCTTTGACAAATAACACCTGAGAGGTGCAAGTCTTTCCCTGGCTGCTGCCAATGCACTTCTCTCATGCCGCTCTTCCACCATCATTGTTGCATTTGTGAGCTCAACTTTTTGCTTGGCCAAAAAGGAAGAAGAGAGAATGGGCAAGGAGAGAAAGGGGGAGCATGATCCTCTAGGAGGTGCCTTTAACTCTTGCAAAAAGTTCTAGGTGAAACAGTGTAAAGAGCATAGCGTGCTTCATAGAAAAGGGAAGGGAATCAGAGGTAAAATGCCTTCCTGGGTGGATAGTGTCTAGCCACTCTACAGGACCAGGGCCTTGAGATTAAGGGAAGGTGTCTTGGGCCATGGTTTTTTGTCTACAGTGCTAGATCTGAGAAGTCACTTGGTGATATAAGGTGGTAAGTTCTAGTCTCCTGTGAGTCCAACAACACAAGGCAAAATAATTAAAAATCAGAAAAGAGGATTAGAGAAGAAGCTGAGCTTGGGCTTGATCCATACCACTCTGGATAGCAAAGATGGCAGACCTGAGCTTGCCACATCTTTTATTCAGTACATGCAGAGCATGCAATGCAACAGGTCACTCAGAGGGCAGTAGTTTCTGGACATCAGGAATAACAAATGTATCAGGTTAACTGGTCACTCAGAGAACAGCATGTTTTTGAATCCTAGAACAATGCAGAATTATGTACATGAAGGTCCTGGTGTAGTTCTGCACTGAAGCATCACAGCATGTGGGACCACTGAGGTCTTTTTTGTTCTCAGAGGTGACGATAAAGAGTCAAGTCCTCAGGTCCAGTTATATCATAGCTGGTCTGCAGGTAGAAAAGCTTGGCCCAATCACAGCCTGGTTGTGCAATTATTTCTCCCACGTAGGATTGTTCTCAACATTTGGAGTCTGATTTAAAGTATTTACTGATTGTCTGAAGTTGACTCAACACATTTAATATATCCTACCAATGGACTCCTACTTCACACCATTAAAAAAAAAAACAGGAAAGGAAGAAAGAAAAGAACAAAAGAAAGAAGGGAAGGAAGTAAAGAAGGAAAAAAGAAGAAATCAATGCTAGAGATTTCTGAGCATTAGAAAAATAACAAAACTATAAAGAATTCTAATTGTTCTAAAAAATTTTTCTTCAAACTTAAATTAAGAAAACAAAAACAGCCGGGCGTGGTGGCTCACGCCTGTAATCCCAGCACTCGGGAGGCAGAGACAGGAGGACTGCTGAGTTCGAGGCTTGCCTGGGCTACATAGTGAGCTCAGGGCCAGCCCGAACTACAAAGCGAGACCCTGTCTCAAAAAACAACAACAACAACAAAACAAAAACAAAAACAAAATCCTGACCCCACCCTCTTTTGTAAAAGGGCATGACCCAGTACTGTAACTGCAGTGTCACAGGGGATGGAGGTCAGAAGTGGCCAGATACTCAGCTATTCACAGGTCAGAGACAGAGGATGAAGCCCCTGAACCTCAGCCAGTGCAGTGGGGTTTTCTGGAGTGAGGCTTCACGTCCTGCGAGACCCAGAGTGACCAGAGACGCCACCATCAGGTTGGCCTTGAGAACAGCAGCTATGGCAGCAACTAGGTGGCAGGATCTAGAGTGGGGAAAAGGGAAGGGGAGGGAGGGTAAGAAACTGGATTCCAGCAGGGGTTGTGGCTGCTGTCATGGACAAAAGGAGTGAATTTGAAAGCCTGTAAGACTGACTTTGCGGGACGTTAATTAAAGCAAATCAACTTTTTCCTGTGCAAGAAATTGGCCACTGAAAACACAAAATTTGAGGATGGGAGACAGAAATGGAGAAATCCAAATTCTTTATAGCAGGGCCTGTCCTGGGATGCAATAAGCCACGTCCCTTCTAGAGAGATGCAAAAATGTCTATGTTTTGTGGGTGTCAACGTGCAATTCTTTGACCACAAAATTTAATACTGAAAAACAATTTATTCATATTTTTGCTCATATTTCTTGTTTCCCATGGAAATAAGAGGAAAACATTTTGCCTCTGATTCTGTTTGTGCAGTCAGCGGCCCTTCCCAGTGGAGAGAGGGATGCCTGAGCCCACAGAGACTGAAGTCTAGGGTGAGCACAGGGGAATCATGCTTAACAAAGGTAAGTTTGGGAAACTCTGTGACATTCATTGTTGTGAGTGTACCTTTCCCTAATGGAAACAGAAGGGAGGTGCAATTCCTGTGCTGGAAAATGTCTGTTTTGACTGTTCCAAGTGTAGAGCTTTTAAAAATGCAACAATAGCTTGGTGAACAGGGGAGTGCCTTTTTATACAAACAACACATTTATTTAAATTTGTTAGATGAAATAATACTGGTGGTGCTGGGGCAAGAATGATTTGGAGCCTGAATTTCAGTTAAAATGAAGATGCCTTTTTAAGTTATTAAAGACTGGGTATAGGATCACCCAATTTTGGACAGAAACTGTCAAAAGGTGTAAGTGTAGGGACATAAACTAGTATTTAAAGTAGGTACTTAATGGGAGACCAGGGGAGTGAGGTCTAATTGGCCTCCTCTGTGAGCACAAAAGAGGAAGGCTACTGCACTCAGGGGTGATTGCCTATTCCAAGTTCTAGAAAATGTTAAGACAGCTGAGATTAAATTATTTCCCTGAGCAGGTACCTATGGATATTGGAAAGTGAGTGAATCTTGTGTGACTTTTTTTTTTTAGAGGCAGGTACTTTAGTCAGTATATATACATACAAAAACATACAGTTTTTGTAAATTTGATAAATTCTTAAAGTATAGTGTTCTTTAAAAGCACATGAATGAGATCACTATTGAGACTTGCACATTTTCCTCAGAATTATAGTTCTCTCTAAACCCTTTATTACAAGTTTAAATAAAAGTTCCAAGGAATAAGTCATTTTAATCTGAAAGTCACATTTTGTGACAAGAAGAGAAAAAGAAGAAAACATTATATGGCATAAAATGTGTGGGGTATACATTCTAGTGTTATTTCCCCCCATTCAGAGCTTTTTTAACGTTATAGTCTTTTAAAGTGTCATATTGGGACTGATTTCAGGACTCCTGTTTCAGACAACTATGTTTTTTGTTTTGTTTTTTTAATCTGTGCCTGTTTTTGTTATAAACAGGAGCAAACAAAGAAAAACCCTAGGATCAAACAGAAAAACAAGAGCAAACCCAAAACCAACCACCTGCACATAAGAGACATTCAGTGTCATTCAGGAAGAAAAGCCCTTGATGATTTGGAGGGACTGCCATGGAAGATCTGAACGGGCAGTATGAAAAATCCATGCCTGATTCAGTTGCCTGTGCATATAAGATTATGCGTAAGAGAACAGAAATCACTATGCATTATTTAATGCTTCCTTACTCAACCAAACTGACTGACCTCAAAGGAATAATGTGGGGCAATGTGTTTGCAGGTGGTAATGCTTGAATTAAAAGACTTTCTGATAATATTTTAAAGAGAGATAGCCCAGAGAGGGAGATGCTCCTGAATTTCTTCTCTCTCTAAACAAAGGAAAGGAGATACGCAGCCTAGGCTGAGGACATGTTTATTGGGCAAATGCCTAGAATATTTCTAGGAGGAGACATCTAAGTGCCTGTGGTCTTGATAGTAGTGTTTGGGTGAATAAAGGCAAGATGAACCTGACGTTTGGGCTCCTCCGCCTACTAGAGGCGAGTGCTCCCAGCTGCCTGCATGTTAACCTGGGTCCGCGTCTCTGTCATTTATCTTCACTCACTCCTGAGTCAAGGAGAACAAAGTAGCGTGTCCCAGGTCCCGGAACAAGCCCATGGGTGGGTTGGCTATAGGTGGCACCCCAATTTAGGGATGGGGTACACGTATTGTCTTGAGGCCAACTTCTTTTATGGCAGACAGTGGCTACCTGGGGTTCACTCTTGCATCTTCATCCATATACAAATGTACTTAAATCTCCTGCTCAGGGGAATGCAAGGGCTGCTTGTCTGAAAGTTACGGAAAGAATCACTGTGTTCAAGGGACTGAGATTATTTTGAGTGACGTAAGGCTCTTGGGTCTTCCCTTGAACCTGGCCACGAGGACAATTTCAGCCCAGCCCAGGGTTATCTGGGAGAAGGCTGGAGACTGAAACAATGGTCTGGGTCTTATTGTGATGGAAAATAGAGAATGCATTTTACTCACAATTTTATAAGCATGAGCATCAGACTTGGCATTTTCTAATAGTTCAGGACAGGTCCTCACCTGAAATATGAGTGAAAGTTCAAATCTCTTGTGTCTTTATACATTTCAAAGTTCATTTACACTGACTCATTTGCTCCCCATAACACCACTGAGGTTTTCAAGGGAGAAAATATGGTTGCTTTCTTTTCAGATGGAGAACCAGAAAGTAAAACAGGCACTTGGAATCACTTTCTTCTGGCTGTGAGTCCATGGCAGAAAGTCAGATATCTCTGATGCATTTGGACATGTTATTTGACCATCCAGATACGCAGTTACTTCATCAGTGAGGAAGGATCATGATTTTAATCATCAATGGCCATCCGAGGAGGAGACAAGCAATGAAGTTCCCGGAATGATCCAAAAGACAGGTGCTAGGAGGTCCAGGGTCCGCACGGGCTGCCTGGGTCCCAATCTCAGCACCATTGTTTGTCTTTTGCTAGTTTCAGGCTGGGCGAGCCCCATCACTCTCCACTTCATTTCATCATCAGTAACATGGTCTGATAACTCTACCTCACAAAGCCACTGGGAGGGTCACCTGGACCATGATTACAGAGCACTGGCCATAATACGGAGCATAGGCAAGCACCAGGTGGGATTTAGATAGCATCTTCTGCATGCATGTTAACATAGACTTGATCCAGGTGGTAATAATTTCTTCCAGTACAATGGTTAACCAAGATGACTTCTGTTCCTCCATTTACAGAACCTTTTTTGTCTGTTTGTTTGTTTGAGACAGAGTCTTGTTTCATAGTTCAGGCTGGCCCTGAGCTCACTATGTAGTCCAGGTAAGCCTCGAACTCAGCAATCCTCCTCCCTCTGCCTCCTGAGTGCTGGGATGACAGGCATGAGGCATGAGCCACCATGCCAGGCCAGAACCTTTTGATTTTAGTTTATTTTATATAATCTGGAATTTTTTCTTTTTCTTTTCTTATTTTTTGGTAGGAATCAGATACAGAGGGAAATGTGCAACATTTGGTTATTTTTGCTGTATCACAAACTGGGCCAGATAGCAAGTTACGGAAGCACGCACACCCACACTGGACTGGCTCTCTGAGGCATCTAGGCATGTGCACCACGGAGGCGAGTGAGAAACAAAACCCAACACAAATCACACTTCGATTACATCCACTTCCCTTAGCTGCTGTGCCGTCTTCTCATTTGAAAAAGAAAGTGGAACATTTGGTGTGAAAAAGGCAGTGGCAAGAAAGACATGTTTGGACAGTTATTTCCCACTCTTGTGAAGAGCATGAGCTCTTCTCTGGAAGCAAAGAGGCAGAGTGGAGATCAACCTTATGTCTAAATGTCAGAGAGCACCAGCGTTCAAATGCAGGGTGTTTTTATGCTCAGTTTAAGGGCCACCTTTTGTTTTGTCACCTGTTTTTATTGATTAGCTCACAGAGGATTGGTGCATGGCCCTGTGTTAGTTATTTTTCCAACTAGGTCAGATACAGTTTTCTGTGGAGAAGTATGGCTCTGAGCATTTTTCTGATTCTGTTGGCTTCTTTGAAGCAGCACAAGTGAATTGAATGTTATTATTTATTACAACCATAACCTTCAAAAATATTTATCAGTTAATTCAACAGATTCATTAAGAGCTAATTATGCTCACTAGGGAAAATGAAGCACAAACACAAATAAATAAGCTAAAAGCACTCATAATCCCAAACCAACTGCAACTGCATTTAACATCACAGCATGTCTTTCCACATGTATGATTTCATGGACACTGCCTTTTTAAAATAAGTGGTACATATATTTATGTATATATTTCTCTGTTCAGTTGTGATATTCTAAATCTTGTGATTTAGATTGTGAGCTTTTTCTTTAAGATTTATTAATTATTATGAATATATATATTTTGGTCATACAAAGAGATGCCAACACCAGCATGACAAACACTAAATACACACCACCAGAAAAAAGGTCATGGCGAATCTATCTTAAGCTCTGCTGCAAAGATGACTGCAAAACTAATTTTATATTTTTTACCATAATTTATCATTTTACCAGCCCTACATACTTTTTTTTTTTTGAGACAGGGTCTCGCTTTGTAGTTCAGGCTGGTCCTGAGCTCACTATGGAGCCCAGGCAAGGCTCGAACTCAGCAATCCTCCTGTCCCTGCCTCCCGAGTGCTGGGCTTATAGGAGTGAGCCACCACGTCCGTCACTGTGGTATGTAGTATTGATTGCTGGTGGGTGTGAGTCACCATGTCCAGCATTGTATGTGGTTACCGTGATCAAACTCAGGACCTTGTGCTTGTGGGGCACTGAGCTAAATCTCTGGCCCCAGCCCTACATACTTTAATGTACCTTAACTACTTTTAGTATTATTTCACTTGTGAAGTTTTATATAAATAATGTCATTTGGTGGTTTTTCTGAAACTTGCCTTTTCCTCGTGTTTTTTTCAGATCCATCTATGTTAATATATGAAACTTTGGCTACTTTTACCATGGTGCAATGTTCCATTTAATAAATATGCCACAAATTATTTGTTTACCCATCAGGCAATGGACATGGCTATGTAGGTCTTCTGGTTTGTGTGGAAGCAGCTCTGTGTTCCCAGGATGAAATTGTAGGACTATAGGACTTGAATCTCATGTTGTTGTTGTTATTGTTTGTTTGTTTGTTTTGAAATAGGGTCTCACTTTGTAGTTGAGGCTGGCCCTGAGCTCACTGTATAGCCCAGGCAAACCTCTAACTCACAGCAATCCTCCTGCCTCTGCCTCCCAAGTGCTAGGATTATAGGTATGAGACACCATGCCCAGCAATGTGGTGTGTGGTACTGATTTCTGGTGGGGGTGAGTCACATGCCTGGCATTTGGTATGTGGTCACCAGGAACTGAACTAGGGAACCTTGATCTTGCAAGGCAGATGCCGGAACCACTGAACTAATTCCCTGGCCCAAATCCCCTCATCTTAATTACATGTTGTCAACTTGATCCTCAAGGAACTATGTAAACAATGCCCTTCACCACATAAAATGTCCTATGTTTAAATATTATTTTGCTCTTCATGCAGGTGTGAAATTTTTTTCATTGTGGTTCTGGTAATCACTTCTGTGGTTGCTGCTCAGATGGAACCATTTCTTCATTCCATTGACTTTGTGTACTTCACCACTTTCAAACCAGTACTTATTTTATAAATACAGAGGGAAAAAAAGTGGTTTTTGTCTTTCTTTTTTGCTTCTGGCCTGATAATTTTTTTTTTTTTTGAGACAGGATCTCACCTTGTAGTTCAGGCTGGCCCTGAGCTCACTATGTAGCCCAGGCAAGCCTTGAACTCAGCAGTCCTCCTGCCTCTGCCTCCCGAGCGCTGGGATTACAGGCATGAGCCACCATGCCTGGTACTGAGGTGTGTGGTACTGTTTGCTGGTGAGCATGAGTCACCACACTCGGTACTGATGTATGTGGTTACTGGGATCCAACCAGGGACCTTGCACTTGCCAGGCATGGTCTGATAATTTTTATTTCTTTCCTTTTAATAATTTTGGAGTTAGTATGTTCTTGCCTTTCTAAATCATTGAAATTGACTATTAAGTAGAGTATCTGAACTCTTTCTACTTTTTTAAAAATTGAATTCTTAATCGCTTCTCGGCCTTTTGGCTAAGATCAAGTGTAAAAATTGAATTCTTGTGCTGGAGTGTTCCGTGGTTCTGGCACCTACCTGGCAAGCGCAAGGTCCTGAGTTCGATCCCCGGTAACCACATACAATGCTGGGCATGGAGACTCATGCCCACCAGCAATCAATACTACATATCACAGTGCCGGGAGTGATGGCTCACGCCTGTAATCCCAGCACTTGGGAGGCAGAGGCAGGAGGATTGCTGAGTTCGCGGCAGCTTGCCTGGACTACATAGTGAGCTCAGAGCCAGCCTGAACTACAAAGCAAGACCCTG